>MJUT01059329.1:54445-71189 GCA_002080005.1 Gigantidas platifrons
AGATTAAACTTAAGTCTGCCAGACTTCTTAACTACTGTAAGTTCTAGTTAGATTAAACTTAAGTCTGCCAGACTTCTTAACTAC
The DNA here is from genome assembly GCA_002080005.1 of Gigantidas platifrons. NCBI lineage: Eukaryota > Metazoa > Mollusca > Bivalvia > Mytilida > Modiolidae > Gigantidas > Gigantidas platifrons. The sequence continues at coordinate 54,530 of MJUT01059329.1, forward strand.
TGTAAGTTCTAGTTAGATTAAACTTAAGTCTGCCTGAAATCTTAACTACTGTAAGTTCTAGTTAGATTAAACATAAGTCTGCCTGAATTCTTAACTACTGTAAGTTCTAGTTAGATTAAACTTAAGTCTGCCAGACTGCTTAACTACTGTAAGTTCTAGTTAGATTAAACTTAAATCTGCCAGACTTCTTAACTACTGTAAGTTCTAGTTAGAGTAAACTTAAGTCTGCCAGACTTCTTAACTACTGTAAGTTCTAGTTAGATTAAACTTAAGTCTGCCTGAATTCTTAACTACTGTAAGTTCTAGTTAGAGTAAACTTAAGTCTGCCTGAATTCTTAACTACTGTAAGTTCTAGTAAGATTAAACTTAAGTCTGCCATACTTCTTAACTACTGTAAGTTCTAGTAAGATTAAACTTAAGTCAGCCAGACTGCTTAACTACTGTAAGTTCTAATTAGATTAAACGTAAGTCTGCCTGAATTCTTAACTACTGTAAGTTCTAGTTAGATTAAACTTAAGTCTGTCAGACTTCTTAACTACTGTAAGTTCTAGTAAGATTAAACTTAAGTCTGCCAGACTGCTTAACTACTGTAAGTTCTAGTTAGATTAAACTTAAGTCTGCCTGAATTCTTAACTACTGTAAGTTCTAGTAAGATTAAACTTAAGTCTGTCAGACTTCTTAACTACTGTAAGTTCTAATTAGATTAAACTTAAGTCTGCCTGAATTCTTAACTACTGCATGTTCTAGTTATATTAAACTTAAGTCTACCAGACTTCTTAACTGGTGTAATTCTAGTTAGGATAAACTTAAGTCTGCAAGACCTCTTAACGACTGTAAGTTCTAGTTAGATTAAACTTAAGTCTTTCTTACTTTTAATTACTGTAAGTTCTAGTTAGAATAAACATAAGTCAGTCGGACTTCTTCATTACTGTAAGTTCTAGTTAGATTAAACTTTCTTAACTACTTTAAGTGCTAGTTAGATTAAACTTAAGTATGCCTGACTTCTTAACTACTGTAAGTGTTAGCTAGATTTAAGTTATTCAACACCATCCCTTGTCATTATCAAGTGAATATGTTTGGTGATTAATACTGCCATACAATAATATTCCAGTTCTAGTATCTGTCGCAATATATTGTAGAACATGTAGCATGATTTTCGTATTTTTAAGTTGTTAATTTATCAGGGAAAATAAAATAATCATACATGTTTCAATTGGTGTCTAAGTATAATAATGGACAGTCTCTCATATTCATTTACATCCATATCCTTTCTTACTACAAGATGTTGCTTTACTTTAATGTGTGTCTAAGTGTAAAGGTTGATAGTCTCTCATGTTCATTTACATCCATATTCTTTCTTACTACAAGCTGTTGCTTAACTTTAATTTGTGTCTAGGTGTATAACCATCAGTAATTTGCCAACTCCTTTTAGTTAGATATTTAAACATTACGTTGAATCTGTCATTAAATAATGCCTGTTTTGTTTTTTCAGTGTTCGGATTCTTGCTTCTTCTTGACCTCACCAACGCCACGGGAAACACTCTTACCGCTTTTGGTTAAACATGTAAGTATATTTTTATTTCAAATTTAATCTTAGAATGCAGGGTAAAACAAAAATGTTCAATATATTATAGCACATATAATCAGTTTATTTCTAGAAAGGACGGACCAAGCAAATATACTATGTGACATGAGAAATACCATAATATAAATATAAGACATGTATAATCTGTTGAAAAAACACTTGTCTATCGACTATCGTGCGAGTTCTTATTATTACGATCTGTTATTGTTATTAATTTCACACTATATGTATTTTATAAGTGATATTGTATAACATTTTCCTCTAATATAAACTAGTTTACTACTACAGGTAGAAAATTTCTCGATACATGGTCTTCATTTTCCATAGAAAATTGAAAAACAAACAATTTATCAACAAATTAATTTTTAGAAGAGGAAACAATCGAAGAAGGATAACTTTAACCAACTGGATGTCCTTTGCTAGCAAACAATCCATCAGAGATAATTCTAGCACAATACAAGGAATGATTAGGTTTGAGAGAACTTTCACGAAATAAAACTAAGTTTCTCCTCTTTCGGGCATAGCTTACATTAGCTATTCTAGTTGTATGGCTTTCCAATCTTGTAGTTATTAGCTTATCAGATGAAGGTTATTCCAGAAAAGGGTCGTACTACTAAATTTGATATTTACATTTTTATTGTATGCAACAAGATTCTTACTTGGAAACGGTTTTATAGTGTTGTAATAATTGTTTTTTATTTTATGTTTGTTATTATAATTTGGTGTTGCAATTGTTACAATATTTCATCCACATTGAGGTTTATTCTGTTCTTGAAATCACGAATGGGTAAAATGCAAGTTTTCTTACAGTAACAAATATAACATACTAAAATGCACAACTGGTGTAATTGTTTTATTTATTTATTATTTATTTTATTTATTCGTTTATTGTATTTTATTTTTTGCAGAATATAAAGACAAATAGAATGTGATATCCTGATACATAAAGAAAACTATCAACTTTACCATCAACGCAAAACTTGTGAAGTTTTTTTTAGTTCATTATAATTATTTAAATGTTACATTCCGTACTGTGATATGAACGTGTGATGTGGTGTGTAGATTAATAAAATAAAAATAAATTTAAAAGGAATCTTCGTATTTTTGGCTACATTATTGATGTAAAAACAACAACTTATCTCTGTGGGTCCGATCCTCGACAGGGTCAAACCAAAGATTTTAAGCAAAAAATGGTATTTGCTGCTTCTCTGGAATCATGATGATGTGTACAAGTTGGTGAACATGTATATCTACAGTCAGTTGTTTCTATATAAAATCGAATTAGGCGCGTTGGTCTACTACAATGCGGACATAATCTTATCAAATGTAACTGGTTCTAGCCATGGCATAGCTGATATATTTGACGTTAAACAACAATCACTCACACACCCCTATTGATTAGAAAACAGTATATGGTAAAAACACAAGTGGCCAAGGATTCTGGACAGCCAAAGAACGTTCACATGAAGTTTATATCGATATATCATACTGGTGTTCAGTTGTTTAGTTCTTTCACTTATCATATAAGTAGAGAGTCCCCATACTGTCCCCATTTTTCTTCCAGATATTAAGTTTAATATCGAGGAAAGCTAAAAAAATAAACAAAAAAACAAAAAAACAAAAAAAAAAACAAACAAAAAAACAACAAAAACAACAACTTGTGTTAAAGTGTATGGAGTCCGTTCATCATCCTTTTCAATACTGTCAGGAGAAACAAAACGATCACTAGAAGGCCTTATTCTTCTGACTACACGAATAATTGAAGGATTTAGTTTTAAGGATAGGACTGTTCACATTATGAATCGACTTTTGATTACACCAAGGAACCGACATTTTTTTCCAAACAGAACCACAATTTCTCGTTGAAATCAACGGTATATTATCTATATTTTGCATCTTTCATGTCAATTTTTTCCCCATAGAATTTAACCACAGCAGATATAAAAAGCACACCGTAAATAAAAGTGTAAGTCTTATACCGTTGAGACAGGATCATAGAATTCACTAATAGCAGCGAAGTGAACAACCGTATGTCTCCTATAATATGGCGTTGACAATCAAGATCATGGTTTGTAGGTGTTTGTTTTAAATTTAGGAAATAACTGCACGTATATTGTCGCTGAAGCTTGTGTAAAGGATGAAAAATGGCGAGAAACTTATAATAACATGGATTATGTTCTCATTCATGTTTGTAAAAGTATGTGGTCTTTTTGAGTAGAAGCTAATCAGTACATGGTTTTATAGTTTGTTAATGTATTACCGGTGGGGATCCGGTAGAGAAGAGTTAGGATCCCATTACAAGTTGCTGGTGCCTGCCCCAACCCAGGACCTGGATTTCTAACTTCACATGGCGTGGTCGTTTTCCCGTCCAGTGAGTGAGTACATTTAAGATGAGAAGTGATCATACGTTTTGCTGATGCTTGTTCTGGTAACCTCCCGTCCCCTCCCCTTCCCCAAAGGAAAACGTCTTTTATCAGGCTTCTTATAAGACACCTGCCATGTTACTCATTTATACAGTCAGGTCCGTTAAAAATCTTGACAGTGATAGAGGGAAAAAAAAATCTACGTAAAAAGTAATTTATCCATTGTTATTTGAGATATTGATATTTCCTAACGGTCAACCACATTGTGATGACGACCGTATAATGTGTGTAGTAATTACTTCAACCTAGGAGCAACGTAGCCTTGTTCGAGTAGCTTTTACATCAGCAGATGAGCTCTGTCCAGAAAATCACTTTACTGGGCACAACCACTAGAATAACGTATGCATTCTGAAATGTAAACTCCATTCGCTGGTGATGCTGGAATATTGCTACCTATGAACGGGAAGTTTTCTCTTTGTAAAGTGAAGTTATCGAGTTTGTCGTAGAGTATTGTTTTTTAATCTTCCTTCTATGTCGATTTTAACGGAAAGGTCAAGGTCAGAAGCATATTTTTGTGTAACAGTAGTATCCTTAATTTCAAGCTTATTTAGATATATGTGACGTAGATAATCACCAAATTAAGAATTGTCCACACAGATAACACAACGAGAGAGGCTGATAATACTACACTTTATTAACCTTAAATAACATAATGTAGGTAAGGTCAAAGTTCGAAGTGATATATTTAACACACATACAATGAAGTATAAAATGCTTGAAAATACAAAAAATAATACATTAGTATTCGTTAATTAGTTTTAATTATTGGTCAACAACAGTTATATATAAATATATGTCACAGTAAATAAGCGTTTCCAGTGATTACACGTAAAAACTGAAAAAAACAATAAATACCCGTAATCCCTAATTGCCTTAGTCATTACTCGTATTTCCTAAAATTGTTCATGAATTACACGTAATTACTAGAAAAAAATAAATTGTTACGCTTATTTACTGACTGATCCTTACATATTGTAAACAATGTTCTAAACATCTATTAATATAGAAACAAACAGAGATATTTATTTTACTCGCCTTTTTTAATCTGGTATTTAAAATATTATACTTCTTAAAAGGAGCTCGTATTCGTCAAAATTACAACGATGTGATAAACCTAGACACCCTCAGTCTCCGGGGAGTGAAGAAAGATCTATTCGTCTGAAAATTAAACCAAGCAGTGTTAGAATTAGATCTTTGAGCTGACAAATTTTAGTTCTTCCCTCGAAGGGATTTGAACTCACCCCATTGATACACTGCAGCACAAATCGCTCAGCCGTATGTGTAGCACCCTAGACCACTCGACCACATCCGCTATATATATATATATTCTTCATCTGTTTATATTTTATTATATGTAGACAGAGTCAAATGTAGGAAGGGTCAAGTGTAGACAGGGTCAAATGTAGGAAAGGTCAAATGTAGCCAGGGTCAAATGTGGGGAAGGTCAAATGTAGGCAGAATCAAATGTATGCTGGTTCAAATTTAGGCAAGGTCAAATATAGGCAGGGTCTACTGTAGGTAGGGTCAAATTTAGGCAGATTCCGATGTAGGCAAGTTTAAATGTAGAACAGATATAACTAAAACATGGAGTATATACTAAATATATTAATATGATATATAGTATAACTAATCGTAGATTTTGAATATCAACATAAGACCAGTAATGACCGAAGTACGCATAAGGATTAAACGAGTGGCGGAACTTGTTCCGTCCACGAGTTTAATTATTAATGCGTATTCGATCACGAGTGGTTTTATTTGATATTCAAAATGTATGATTTAGTTATACTGTTTATTATATAGTCTTTCAATATTTCTTATATATTTTTTTGATTTGTACATTTCACTCCACGCGTATAAATCTACGAGCAGTCATACAAAGGAGTTTAGCTGGATGAATCTGTCATCTTGAAAATGTGAAATCCTTCATGTCGTATTTACAACAATACACAAAAATATTTAAAATGCTTACCTTGAAAACTTATTTTAGTTAAATTGTATAAAAACTGAAGCGTACACGAAGCCAAATAACGTATAATCTTTACGTTTCAAACTGGAAGTGTTCAAATGACATGAATGACGTCATATTGATTATGTTCCAAAGTCGACAATAACATTTCGCGGAATTTTTTCAGTTTACAATCGTATGTGTATTCACCGTAACACAACAAGGGGCGTAACGACCACACTTATAATTGTGTAAAAGTAGTTCTGGCAGGAAAAACTGATATTTCACATGTGAGATATCGGAATTTATTTCAGGAATAAATACCCATAATTCGTTTCTATCTATATAATAAAGTACATTATTATTTGTTTATCACAATTTAGTAGTGATCAACAAACTTGTTTACATTAAGTTAAGTTATATCCTCTATTTCAGACACGTATACAAGTCTTCTTACACCGTCTCGACGTATCGAAAGGTTTTGCTGAAATGTAAAGAGAAACATTTAAATGAATAAATGTTCTATATTAGTGATACATTGATTACTGGTATATACTAAATAATATTATTTCTTACGAAGCAAGAATCTTGCAAACTGATTAGTTAGTTACCCGGGTGTAAATAGCACCCCACCCCAGCTAAACCATTTGATCCTAAAACATGTAAAATGTTGTTGGATACACATAAAACAAATTTCAGTCTTACACCCCGGTATAACAAGAAGTAAAGGAAAGCTTCATAAGAAATAAATTCGTTATCTTGGTGCAATCAGGGGTGTACAGAATTTTACAACGGTGTAAAATTCTTTCTCCCATTATGACGTCTTTTTAACCCTGCTGAATCAGTGGTGGAAAAATCTGTAATCCTCTAGAGGATTAAATTGTCTCGTGCCTTTTCCCGCATTTGACTCGTTTGACTCTTTTGACGGATTTTGAAATAAAGTTCGTGTTAAATAATGGGAGAAACAAATTCTCCTTCAGTTGCCCATGTGGGTTACGATATTTCTCCACGGCTCGTGGTTAAATTTTTTAATTTAACTCTCTTTGAGTGGAGAAATATTGTAACCCACGGGCAACTGAAAGATAATATATATGTACACGCCTGATTACACCAAGATAACTAATATTAGTATATGACTTCAAATAATGTCTTTTCTGATTGGATGACGTCCCTAGTAACGTTCTTTGACAAAACGTTATAATCACCGTGCACAATGTTACGATAGATGAACATAATATTCCAAAGCCGCTCCAAACACCTTAAAATAGAAATGGTGTTTCTGAAATGTAGTAGCCAGTCATCATCGGGTTAAGTTTCGTCATCGACTAATCAGATGCGTTCTTACTAATTACTTTCGGATTAAATTATCAATTAAATTGATAATGGCAGACGTTGGGCAGACGTTAGGCAGACATGGGTGTCTGGGAACAAAGTCGGCGCTGTTTGGTGTTAATTCAAATTTGATTTGATGTCATATAATAAAACAGTTAATGACTTTCAATTTCGGTGAATACAAGGATTGATCAACCCAGGGAACACAACATTCATATCGGATGGCTCTGTGAATATCATGTTCCATGGGTTGATCAATCCTTTTATTAAATGATAAGGAATTTTTCTGATTGGCCTAAACAGCATTTTCTCAACTCTACCTCAGAGTGAGCACACCTCGCGTGAGGTATATTCGGGATTGCCCACCGACCAACCAAAGCTAAGATGTCAAGTTGTGTCGCCCAATTAAATTGTGTCTTACTCCTTCTTTAAATTTCAAAATTTTCCAAAAATTTCAAAATTATAAAATAATTTTTTTTTATAATTTCAAAATTTTCAAAATTTCAAAAATTTCATAAAATTTAAAACATTTAATATTTAAATAATGATATTGAAAAATGATAAAGCAATTATTAAGTTTGAAAAATTCCTTCTTATTTAATAAAGCAGTTACTGACTTAATTTCAGTCTACTCATGACTATACGGACCTGGTCAATGATTGATTAACCTCGGCCATTGGCCTCGGTCAGTCAATCATTGATCAGGTCCGTATAGTCATGAGTATACCTCATTAAAAGTCAATAATTGCATAGTATTCACCTCATGGAAAGTCATCAATTGTATAATATTAAGATGAAAATTTTAAACAGTGATGGTTAACAATTTCCGCAATATCAACAAAACGAACAATCAGCTGTCATTTTAGCTCGCTGAACACAAATATAAGCCAAGGCATATGATATCGGGTATACATGCCTTGGCGTGCGACGGAGACATAAATACAGCAGGGTTAGACCGGTTTATGTATATATGACTTGGTATGATACATTTCTATTACAAGTGTATCAATTATCATGATAAAGACAAACTGTGTTCCATTTATCTTAATCATGTTCCTGTACCTTCTCAATTCATGACTTATCACCGGGTTTGTAATTAGAGTAGCACTGCGGGAGCCATCAGTGGAGCATAAACTGCTCACCCCTCTAGAGCACCTGAGCTCACCTCAGGAATTTAGTGGGGTGCGTGTTCTCGATCTCTGATTTTATGTGTAATATTTTGTATATCGTTGCTTGTCCTTATGTTCTCTTTTTTGTTTTAGCCATTGTGTTGTCTGTCCGTCTTCAATTTACGGATTTTGATTGCCCCTTTGATATCTTCAAACTCTTACATTTAAGCGATACCATTTTCATCTGGAATATACAAAAGTAAATGTAGAAGCAATAAACAATTACGGCATACAATAAGCAAATACGGTATACAATAAATAAATGCAGTATGTAATAAATAAATGCAGTATGCAATACACAAATACGGCATACAATAAATAAATGCAGTATGCAATAAATAAATGCAGTATGCAATAAACAAATACGGCATACAATAAATAAATGCAGTATGCAATAAACAATTATGGCATACAATAAACAAATGCAGCATGCAATACATAAATTCAGTATGCAATAAATAAATACGGCATACAATAAATAAATACAGTATGCATTACATTAATGCAGCATACGATAAATAAATTCGGCATACAATAAAGTAATTAATAATTACAATAGATCAACATGATTTCAAAAGATTCCCCAGACGCCAGCTCGCTACCTTAATTACTCCGTACTTCAACATTGACTTATCTGTTTGATAGATTATTAAATGTAGGTGGGTGGGCTTTGTACTTAAGCTCGAACAAACTCAGTGAGTGTGAAATACAGCATAGCACGAAAATATTAACTAGTCTAATTCTAACATATATTGATAAATCACTGCAATGATAAATGTTTCCATGTCAACAAACCATAACCCCAGTATGTATTATAGTGGAGTGAGTATATTTTGTTCTTAAGCGGATATCATCACTATTTATTCTAAAAGTTTGAAAATAATAAATGGGAAACCAGGCTCAGCCAATAGATGTAAAGACAATATAAAAAAAGTATAATGGCATACAGTGAATTGGAAAAGAAGGCAAGAAATGGCCTACAAAAAAAAGTAAAAAAAAACCAACGAGCACACTAGGGAGCCCTGGATGGGAAGGCAGCTTCGGTTCCTGTTATATTTGTAACCAGTATATGAAATGTGTGTCACAAACTGGTATGCTTTGCTCATGTCAAGAAATCATAAGTACAGTATTTAGTTCAGTGAACGAAGTGTACTTTATGATTAATTGTATATGAACATCATGTGGAAAGCTATTTCATCACAAACTTCTTAAAATTTTACATTGGAAAAATACATTTCTGATATAATAGTAAATAACAAAGCAAAATTAAATAGGACAGAAATACATTTTATTTTCGTATTACATAAAATATCAAAGGTGTAATCAAAAGAAGTAATTCGAAGGACAAATAATGCAATGATAAAAAGGAAACAGAACACAAAGACTATCAATGATCAAAAGGAAGCAGAACACAAAGACCAACAAGTATCAAAAGGAAACAGACCACAAAGACTATCAATGATAAAAAGGAAACAGAACACAAAGACTATCAATGATAAAAAGGAAACAGAACACAAAGACTAACAATGATCATGAGGAAACAGAACACAAAGACTGTCAATGGTACAAAGGAAACAGAACACAAAGACTATCAATGATCAAAAGGAAACAGAACAAAAAGACTGTCAATGATCAAAAGGAAACAGAACACAATGACTATCAATGATCAAAAGGAAACAGAGACACAAAGACTATCAATGATCAAAAGGAAACAGAACACAAAGACTATCGATGATCAAAAGGAAACAGAACACAAAGACTATCAATGATCAAAAGGAAACAGAACACAATGACTATCAATGATCAAAATTAAACAGAACAAAAAGACCATCAATGATGAAAAGGAAACAGAACACAAAGACTATCACTGATCATGAGGAAACAGAACACAAAGACTATCAATGATCAAAATGAAACAGAACACAAAGACTATCAATGATAAAAAGGAAACAGAACACAAAGACTGTCCATGATCAAAAGGAAACAAAGTACAAAGATTAATGATCAAAAGGAAACAGAACACAAAGACTATCAACTGATCAAAAGGAAACAAAACGCAAAGACTACCAATGATCAAATGGAAACAGAACACAAAGACTATCAATGATCAAAATGAAACAGAGACACAAAGACTATCAATGATCAAAAGGAAACAGAACACAAAGACTATCAATGATCAAAAGGAAACAGAGACACAAAGACTATCAATGATCAAAAGGAAACAGAACACAAAGACTATCAATGATCAAAAGGAAACAGAACACAAAGACTATCAATGATCAAAAGGAAACAGAACACAATGACTATCAATGATCAAAATGAAACAGAACACAAATACTATCAATGATCAAAATTAAACAGAACAAAAAGACCATCAATGATGAAAAGGAAACAGAACACAAAGACTATCAATGATCCTGAGGAAACAGAACACAAAGACTATCAATGATCAAAATGAAACAGAACACAAAGACTATCAATGATCAAAAGGAAGCAGAACACAAAGACTATCAATGATTAAAAGGAAACAGAACACAAAGACTATCAATGATAAAAAGGAAACAGAACACAAAGACTATCAATGATCAAAAGTAAAACGGAACAGAAAGATGATTAATGATCAAAAGGAAACATATCACAAAGACTATCAATGATCAACTGGAAACAGAACAAAAATACTAGCAATGATCAAAATGAATCAGAACACAAAGACTTCCAATGATGAAAGGAAACAGAACACAAAGACTATCAATGATCAACTGGAAACAGAACACAAAGACTATCAATGATCATGAGGAAACAGAACACAAAGACTATCAATGATCAAAATGAAACAGAACACAAAGACTATCAATGATCAAAAGGAAGCAGAACACAAAGACTATGAATGATTAAAAGGAAACAGAACACAAAGACTATCAATGATCAAAAGGAAACAGAACACAAAGACTATCAATGATCAAAAGTAAAACGGAACATAAAGATGATTAATGATCAAAAGGAAACATATCACAAAGACTATCAATGATCAACTGGAAACAGAACAAAAATACTATCAATGATCAAAATGAATCAGAACACAAAGACTTCCAATGATGAAAGGAAACAGAACACAAAGACTATCAATGATCAACTGGAAACAGAACACAAAGACTATCAATGATCAAAAGGAAACAGAACACAAAGACTATCAATGATCAAAAGGAAACAGAACACAATGACAATCAATGATCAAAAGTAAACAGAGCACAAAGATTTTCAATGATGGACATAGCACTACAGAGGAAAATAAACGTTGGGTAACATGAACCCTTCTAAAAATGGGGATGAACACTGGTGGGTTCCACGGAAGGGTGCATGCTTCCCCTTCGACTAGCCACGCCCGTTGTGTTACAATAGTTACAAACCATGTGATATTTCGTAAGTGAGAAAGACATTGTGAGTACGACAAACGGAAGTTGTGATCCAGATATTAGATAAAGGTTAATTATATCATGATATCGATCGTAAAACATTGAGAGAGGTGACTACATGTTTTTCCATTATGCATCAGTGGTTGAGCAGCTTCTGTGTTAGGCCTTTTAACATGACAGATGTTGAATTGCTCATTTAAACCAATCTTGAACAAAGGACAATATTAAGAAACAATTCATATCTACTCCACATATTTTATCACAAATTCCCAGCTTAGATTATCTACTCCACAGATTGTATCACAAATGTACAGCTTAGATCTATAATTAACATATCTTTGTAATATCTTACTGCAGACAAGGCCCCAGGATTATAATCAGTGAAGAATATCTAGTTTTCAATTTAACTTATAAAGTTTATAGAAAATGGGGATGTCACACATACATTTGAAAGCGATCCAACTGAAGATCATTTCAGATCAAGTTTCTGAGAAGAAGATTTTATTTTATAGGTATAAAGCATTACTGCTATACTATATATTGAGTAAAACAGTAACCTGGGTCATATGCCTTATTATATATTTATACTTATCTTATGACATATAATCTATGACACATATTATTATACTTACTGTTTGTTACATTTAGGGCAACTGTAAAAAGAAGGTATAAAAAAATATATTATTTATAATACATTTAAATTATCTGACATTTAGTTGATATAATAACAGTCCTCCGTTATCACTTTAACACAATTATTACAAACTAACTTATAAATATCTCATCATGTACTGTCTATTTGTATCATGTAAGAGTACATGATGTTTTGGTTCTGATAAACTGATAAACCATCTGAGACATCATAGAGTTATACACATGTAAAATATCAGTTTATTATTGACGTGTTAATGTTTGAATCAGTAAAACAATTAGTTTATTATTGATGTTTTAAGGTTTGTGTCAGTAACATATCAGTTTATTATTGATGTTTTAAGGTTTGTGTCAATGAAATATCAGTTTATTATTGATGTTTTAATGTTTGTGTCAGTAAAATAGCAGTTTATTATTGATGTTTTAAGGTTTGTGTCAATGAAATATCAGTTTATTATTGATGTTTTAAGGTTTGTGTCAGTAAAATATCAGTTTATTATTGATGTTTTAAGGTTTGTGTCAATGAAATATCAGTTTATTATTGATCTTTTAAAGTTTGTGTCAGCAAAATATTAATTTGTTATTCATGTTTTAATGTTTGTATTAGTAAAATATTAGTTTATAATTGATGTTTTAATGTTTGTATCAGTAAAATATCACTTTATAATTGATGTTTTTTAATGTTTGTATCAGTGAAATTTCAGCTTATTATTGATCTTTTAATGTTTGTGTCAGCAAAATATTAATTCATTATTCATGTTTTAAGGTTTGTATTAGTAAAATATCAGTTTATACTTGATGTTTTAATGTTTGTATCAGTATAATATCAGTTTATTATTAATATTTGCATCAGTAAAATATCACTTTATTATTAATGTTTTAATGTTTGTATCAGGAAAATATCACTTTATTATTAATGTTTTAATGTTTGTTCAGTAAAATATCAGTTTCTGATTGATGTTTTAATGTTTTTATCAGTAAAATATCAGTTTATTATCGATTTTTTAATGTTTTAATGTTTGTATCATGAAAATATCACTTTATTATTGATGTTTTAATGTATGTATAAGTTAAATATCAGCTTATCATTGAGGTTTTTATGTTTGAATCAGTAGAATATCATTTTTATTATTAATGTTTTAATGCTTATATCAATAAAAAATTAATATAACATTATGCTCGTTTGTTTATATATATTTCTTAATTAATTTGTCTAGAATTCTCTAACTTTTATTCAGATTATATTACAATATTTAACTTTGAACTTCTATTTTCTAATCTTCATTAAGACGAATGGAACCAATTAAGAAATACTAATCAATAAATACAGAAGAAATATTAATTGTATTTTTGTATCTGCAAATTACATACCAAGACCTAGTTACATTATAATGTCTACGTCGTCACTAGTTGTTATATAACATATGTTATACATGTAATGTCTATGTCGTCACTAGTTGTTATAGAACATATGTTATAATGTCTACGTCGTCACTAGTTGTTATATAACATATTTTATAATGTCTACGTCGTCACTAGTTGTTATATAACATATTTTATAATGTCTACGTCGTTACTAGTTGTTATATAGCATATGTTATAATGTCTACGTCGTCACTAGCTGTTATATACCATATTTTATAATGTCTACGTCATCACTAGTTGTTATATAACATATGTTATAATGTCTACGTCGTCACTAGTTGTTATATAACCTATTTTATAATGTCTACGTCGTTACTAGTTGTTATATAGCATATGTTATAATGTCTACCTCGTCACTAGTTGTTATATAACATATTTTATAATGTCTACGTCGTCACTAGTTGTTATATAACATATGTTATAATGTCTACGTCGTCACTAGTTGTTATATAACATATTTTATAATGTCTACGTCGTCACTAGTTTTTATATACCATATTTTGTAATGTCTACGTCGTCACTAGTTGTTATATAACATATTTTATAATGTCTACTTCATCACTAGTTGTTATATAACATATGTTATAATGTCTACGTCGTTACTAGTTGTTATATAACATATGTTATAATGTCTACGTCGTCTCTAGTTGTTATATAACATATTTTATAATGTCTACGTCGTCATTAGTTGTTATATAACATATTGTATAATGTCTACGTCATCACTAGTTGTTATATAGCATATTTTATAATGTCTACGTCGTCACTAGTTGTTATATAACATATTTTATAATGTCCAAGTCGTCACTAGTTGTTCTATAACATATTTTATAATGTCTACCTCGTCACTAGTTGTTATATTTAGAAATTGTATAATGTCTACGTCGTCACTAGTTGTAATAGAGCATATTTTATAATGTCGACCTCATCACTAGTTGTTATATAACATATGTTATAATGTATGCGTCGTCACTAGTTGTTATATAACATATTTTATAATGTCTACGTCGTCACTAATTGTTATATAACATATTTTATAATGTCTACGTCATCACTAGTTCTTAAATAACATATTTTATTGACACTGATGTTTTTATGTTTGTTGTGTCAGTTTTCCCGTTTTTATTATTTCACTTTATATTTTTTTACCGATGGTCATTTATTAATCAGGATCTAGGATTCCCTTATTCTGTTAATAAAGATACATATTCCTATCCACCAGTTCGCCCCTGGATTTTAGTGGGGTTCCTTTTACTCAATCTTTAGTTTTATGTGTACTGTTTTATAGATCGTTGTTCGTCCTTTTATTCTTTTTCTTTTGTCTATTACGTTCTCTAGTTTTCTTCGATTTACCAATTCAGATTACCTCGTTGGCATCTTCAAATTATTTATAATGTCGACCAGCAATAAACATTAAATACCACTATTATAGTTTTGCTCCTGTATAAATATCTGTAACAATGTAAACACTATGTTTTGTAAGTGATTATGTTAAAGCATATATAAGATGTACTTATCTGTCTTGCTGTTCACTTGATACTTACTTTAACCTGTAAATACAGAAAATTGATCACAATGTAAGCAATTACTTGGTAGAAATAATCAGTTTATGTTGTTTACATCATCGTCATATTGTTTTATTATTTGTTGAGATTTTCAACAAATATTGACATCCATCACAATCAACATATTCATGCTATTAAAACCAGTTGTATATTGATGTACAAATAAATGTCCTTTGTTACTTAGCTGAACTAGAAGTATTAGAAATGATCTATATGTACAGGGGCCTGGGTAGCTCAATTAGTTAGGTCGTTGGATCTAGCAACTCATACAAGCCTATCACCAATACGGCGTGGATTCGCACCCAACTTTGTAAATTACCAAAAAAAAAATGTGCAGTCATCTCGCAGCTGCAAGTGATAAAGTTTACCAGTTGCTTGTCCAGGGTCGGTGGTTCTCTCCGGGTACTCCGGCTTCCTCCACCACTAAAACTGGTCGCCATGATATAGCTGAAATATTGCTGAAAGCGGCGTTAAACACCAAATTTCAAATTCAATTTCTATATGTACATACACAAAGTAAATTATAAAATCAGGAGAGTATAATGGAAAAGTAAAGTTTTTGTTCGAACTCAAGTAAATAAATATCATTTTAAGATCCAAAGATTTTATAATACTGTTACTGTACTAGACATTGTTATAATTAATCGATAAAAAGCTATCAATTGTGATTGTTGATCAACAGTCATTGCTTACAACAAGTGCAGTCGAGCATGTTAGTCAGCTGTCAGTTATCTACAAAGATTGATCTCCCCTGATATTAAAGTATCCCTCTTTATTATGTCCCTATCTTTGTTTACAATGTCATCTGTTGATAAGAAACAAACCTGGTAAGGCTCAGTTTTATTTTGTTCCATATTTGTTGGACTTAAAATCTAATCATCAATAATTCTATTTACAGACTTATCCTCTCATATTTTTGCTTGTGTAGTTTACAAACCACGACACATATGTCTGCCAACTTTACTTCTAGTTCTGATTGTATGTTCTTATTTTGTGTATGAGTAAAATAATAAGTTAGTGTTGTCATATATTTGTTTGCACAGTTTACAAACCAAGACACATATTTCTACAACCTTCTCTGATAGTTTTTATTGTATGGTGATATTTTGTGGGTGAGTAAAAGAATGAGTTAGTTTATTTTATTATATA
>MJUT01059329.1:73333-83843 GCA_002080005.1 Gigantidas platifrons
AATGTAAACCATCACTTGGTAGAAATAATCAGTTTATGTTGTGTACATCATCATCATATTGTTATATTATTTGTTGAGATTTTCAAGCAATCGGTGACAGTCATCATAATCATCACATTTATGTCTTAAAACAGTTGTATCTCAATATTTAAAAAACTATATTTTTCTTGTTACTTAATCTAACAGAAGGTAATATAAATTGTCAACGAGATTGTTACATTCATCAAAATCAACAGATTTGTGTTGTTAAAACCAGTTTTACATTGATGTACAAATAAATGTTCATTGTTACTTAACTGAACTGAAAGTATTAGAAATTATCTGTATGTACATACACAATCAGGAGAGTAAGATGAAAAAGTAAAGTTTCTGATTGAAATAAAGTAATTAAATATCGTCTTAACATCAAAAGACTTTATAATAGTGTTATTGTACTCGACATAACTAATTGATAAAAAGATATCAATGGAGAACATTCACCCCTTTGTCCATCAGGTGGCGTCACTGTACCAACGGTGGTTACGAAAACGTTTGCTTTCAGATAAACGCTTGTAACCAATGTAATCAAATGGCAATAGCATTACCTACATGGTGTCCTTGATCTGAAAACGTTACGTAATATGACGGTGTGCACGGCATATAGAAAGGACGGAAGTGATCATAAAAGATTTTAATATAATATCTCCTATACCCTTTTTCTAGTTTATTTCACATTGACCGGTAACAATCATAGGACCCAATGGCAATACCAATGTAAAATTGCACCCGTATGTTCTTTTGTTTTTGTTTTTTTTTTACTTCATTTGGGTTTAATGTAAATTTGCACACGCGTTTTTCAGACTTAATTGAACCAGGTTGAAAATTATACACATGTTTTTTTCCACACTGTATATGGTCTAACCATGTAAAATTGCATACTCGCTTTTGCATCAAATGTTTGAAGATCATCCCCACTGTCAATGCGCAAGGGCAGGCAAATGCAAGACAGTGACCAAAAGAAAAAGGACAATCATTGCTATACAAAACACTACACAGAAAACTATATGTTATCCCAGTCAGATTTTTTTCACAGGAAACAAAAATCAGATTTTGAATTTTTGGACATAAATAAAAATCAGTAATATGTCTTCAAATATTTATAATAGATTTCTCGTTGAGAACTGCAGGGCCGGATATCTTTCAACTCAATTTATTTTGTTTCTTTAAAATTTCACCACATATTTTTTTTTTTTTCAGAAAAAAAAACATCTAAAAGTTAAAAGGTCGTCCTCTTAATGACATGAATATGTGTCTAGGCCGCGTCCATGCAACTTCGTATTATATAATAAGATTTGATTTTTGGTGCTTAACGCAATATTTCAGCTATATCATGGCAAAAAGTTTCAGTGGTGGAAGAAGCCGGAGTACCCGGAGAGAACAACCGACCATGAGCAAGCACCTGGTAAACTTTATCACTTGCGGCTGTGAGTCGAGTGCACCTTTTTTGTAATTTACAAAGCCAGGCACGAACCCAGGCCGTATTGGTGATAGGCTTGTATGAGTTGTTAGATCCAACGACCTAACTCAATGAGCCACCCGGGCCCCGTATTATATAACAAGTGTCCGGTTTTCAAGAAACCTTATGGAAGAATGTTCAACAGTTTAATTATTGCTTCTGATCCACGGATTTCTCCCAATAAGATTGATTCCTTACAAAGTAAACCTTCAAAGAGATAAAGTTGCATTTTAATGCCTGGTGCTTTAAAAAATCATATAATTTTTTCTATCGCCGTATGTAGAGCTATCGTGTAATTTAATATACACCGTCCAAATATATCTTGTATTTAGTGTAGAGGTTGGTAAATAACTTGTATTACCGTTGAAATGAAACCGTACACTTCTTGTTTCATGACGGTCATTTTTTTTGCTAGAGGAATCCGGAGTTCCCTGATAAAAACAAACCCACCGACCTGCCGAAAGTCACCGACAAAAGAAATCACATTAGTATTATTACCAATTAATAATAATCAAGTGACTGTTGATGAAAAAATAAAATCCACATAATATGACTGTTCATGAAAAAAAAAATATCAACATTATCTATAATACGACCCAAGTATTCACGTTTTATATTTTTTTTTCCATATTTTCAGAATGTTTAATTTGATGCCTTTATTTGAATGACTTAAGAGAAAGCTGAAATCGTAAAATGTTTAATTTTGTATTTTTCAATTTTCGCAAACAGTTAAGAATCGCAAAATTAACACCCTTAAAAAATCCGCTTAATGGTTTACACTCGCACCTATTGACGCGTGGTGGCGCTCGTGTACTATCAGTTATTCCTTCGGAACGTTTGTGGAAATGCTCGGACGTCTTCCTAAGTTATCAGGTTTCAAGATGACTAATCGTCGTACTTTAAGGTTGCCCTTTTCACAAAAGTTCGTAACTTTAATCCTAAACTTTTCACATTAGATTATCCTACGACAATTCCTAAGTCCTTTACACAAAGATTATCTTACGACAAATTTTACGACTGAAATTACATTTACGATAAAAATTCTTCCTTGGGTGTACTCGATACAACATTATGTGATAAAGTTTGTCAGTTATTTGCGACAGGTTAATGGTTTTTTTACGAGTACTCCAGTTTTCTCCACCAATAAAACTGACCGATATATTGTTGAAAGGGGCGTTAAACACCATAAACCATCTTCCTTATCAACCGAGTTTCATTTCCCGATAGTACAACAAAACATTTTTTTTTAAATAAAATTATTCTATAAAATATCCCCGGCACTAATTCAGTAATTTATAAGCAGATTGTTATGCTATGATGTGTTTATATGTTTATAATGAATTTTTATCTAATATATGAATCGGTCACAAAATATGAACGGGTATGATTTTCGTATCTGTATAGGGAGAACATTTCTAATGCATGTAAATTAAAATGATCTATAATAATTATCATTACTTGGAGTTGTGTGTGATGAAAATTTAGCCCAATTTTTCTGAGATAACCCAAATTAAGATATGTTTATCATCTATCAATCATGAAGACGAATAAATATCCCTGTTATATATATTAATGTTAATATAACAGAAGAATGTACACAGGTTTATGTATTGCCAGAGTGTTCAATGCTCATCGACGTTGCCAGAAATTAATCAATTATATTAATATTAAGGCAAATCAAAACGATATCATTGGATCCAGAAACTTCCAGTCCTAAAGCGGCTGTTCATACAACACTTTTGTAAGCGGAGTAGATGTCTAGAAGAAAATCCCGTATTCCTGTTTTTATCCGAAAAAATAAATAATGAAAAAGAATAATTCTCCCCAAGTTTGCAAGTAGTATTTTCGATTGTCGATCGTTCCCAATTTGAAATCTAAAATTAAAGGAATTATTCTGATTTGTTGGTCATGTAAACGATACACTTTGCTGCATTGAAAAGGTAAATGTACGGAATGCATCGTTATAGACTGTTATTTGTCACGCCAAAAAGTGAGTAAACAACAATGTCATTTGTAGGGTCTGTTTGTATTAAACCATATTCATTTCAATAAACATTTATCAATATGTGTACATGTAATTAGGTAAGAGAAAATGCGCTAACGATGAATTGCTCTCGTATTTTAAAGTCGAAGCGCCAATCACAGTCGCGTGAATTTCAATGATTTAAATAAAAAATATATTTTTTGTACTCTTTTTTTTTATTATTATTTATTTCAAGCGATTATACTATATTTTTTTTTACTCTTTTTTTAAATTTTAAATCACTGATATTCAGGCGACTGTATATACTATATTTTGTTTACTCTTTTTTTTTATTTAAATCATTGAAATTCAAGCGACTGTACTCCATCTTTTTTTCTTTTTTTTTTCACTACGATAAAAGATAAGACCAAAATTTCTCTTATGTACGATCAACATTTTATACTTAGGACAGGGTAGTTTTACACGTAAAGTTAGGGCTATTTTTACACTTAACTTGAGATTATCGTAAGTATTTTTGTGAAACTCTTTTTAATCTTAGTTTTACACTTACGACAATTATTTATCGTAAGAATATTTGTGAAAATAGCTACTGGTGTTCAGTAGAGGTTTTTTGAATTTTCATCAAGCCGTTTGATGGCCACTCTCCATTTTTTCTTCAGTTCTGAGTCTGAAGGGAACCCATGACCCCCATAATTTGTGCAGCCAGTAATACAGCAGTACTGAGGCATACTATTTATAAATTCTTTAAATTCTTTATTGGTTTAGAAATCCAATGGTTGGATTGTCACCAAAAACAATATATAGGGGGAAAAACACTACACAATAGACATGCACAGATAACATTTTGACATCACGGCTGAGGTTTGTTTATGAGTATATCTTTAATAAACAATATTAATTACCTATAAATAGCATTTCTATAATTGTACATATCACTAACCCCCTTAACACAAATCTTATTTGTTATTTATATGATCCACCAATCTATCGCAACTTGTAAAGGCGGAAATATAACGATAAGCTCCGATGCGATCCGGGAGAGTTCCGAATGATAGTACACGAACGCCATCTATCGTAGAAAATATCGTAGGTGAAAGCCATTAGTAGATTAATAAATGTAGATATTTATGTTTCAGACAGAATATGTTTTAGCATCATGTTGAGAGTCAGTGGGTATAGTGTTGCATACGGCAATTTTTCAGCTATATCACGACGAGACCAATTTACTTTTCAATATGAAGATGAGGTCCCAGCACGATTATTATTTTTTTTTAAGTATTTATATCTAAAAACTGACATAGATGTACATAATTTTCTATGATAAAGTTCTATATCTTAACGACAAGCCACCGTTAATGGAATCCGACACCGTGTGTACATAAAATTCGACAAGAATACATTGTTTTAATTGATTGAGATTCTAACCATTGATAAAAGTTTATTTACCATGAAAATATAAAATCGCGATACAACAAAACTAGGAAAACAACACGAAAATCATTCATAAAGGGAAATACAAAGAATGTGAACCAATATCAAACTTTGTTTATAACGTACATCTACATGTATACATGTGTATGCAATTGTACTAGTAACTAATTACCTCATTCTAGTTATTGTACGTGTACTATGCGTGTTTCCCAAGTACAAAATTATTGAAAATATTGATTTTCGCTCATGGAGGACAAAAGAAAATAAATATAAGAATGTAATTTTATTTCAACTTCGCATTCACAGTTAGTAATAGGTGCCCGTGACCCAGATATGATTGCAACGTTGTCCTCAAAGTCTTATTTCAACGTGATGACGTGATCACTTTACATAGGTTACAAACGTCTGTGCGAAAATAAAACGCTCAGCTAACCACCGTTAGTACTCGAGCGACACCTGTTGGGTAAATTTGGGTGAATGTTCCCCATTGTGATTGTTGATCAACAGAGTCATTGTTTACAACAAGTACCGTCGAACATGTTAGTCAGCTGTCAGTTATCTACAAAGATTTATCTCCCCTGATATTAAAGTATCCCTCTTTACTTTGTCCTTATCTATATTTACAATGTCATCTGTTGATAAGAAGATTTATCTCCCCTGATATTAAAGTATCACTCTTTACTTTGTCCTTATCTTTATTTACAATGTCATCAGTTGATAGGAAGATTTATCTCCCCTGATATTAAAGTATCCCTCTTTACTTTGTCCTTATCTTTATTTACAATGTCATCTGTTGATAAGAAGATTATCTCCCCTGATATTAAAGTATCCCTCTTTACTTTGTCCTTATCTTTATTTACAATGTCATCTATTGATAAGAAGATTATCTCCCCTGATATTAAAGCATCCCTCTTTATTCTGCCTTTATATTTGTTTACAATGTCATCTGTTGATAAGAAACAAACCTGGTAAGTTTCAGTTTTATTTTGTTTCATAAAATCTAATCATCAATAATTCCATTTACAGACTTATCCTGTCATATCTTTATTTGTGCCATTTACAAACCAGGACACATATTTACACAGCCTTCTCTGCAGGTTTTTTTTATGGTATGGTGATATTTTATGGATGAGTAAAAGAACTAATTAATGTTGTAATAGTTTGGTGTGTTTAATTAATTGTCGATCATCATCGTTAAACATTCCTCCATATTTTATATATATCTTTATTCTTATCACCATATGACATAGGTACAGAGACGGCCTAGACAAAACTATATACAATATGCACAATATATAGAACACAGAAAAACAGTTAGCCAGGACACATCCTTTTATTTATGACCCGTATAAAGGACTGGGGGCTATAACACCCAGGCTCAATAAAACAGTGCATATAGCTCTGTAGTATTTGAAAAAATAAAAGTTTGAAATGGGAGTTGTTAATTTGTCCAAGAAGAGTCACATATTTATAGAATCTGAATACGAATTTGTTTTAAGTTAACTTTTCAGATAAAAAAAATACAATTCATCAAGTTTCTGTGACTTTTGATTCAAAAACTAGTGCTGAAACATACGAGACCCAATAGAACGCTTATGTTTTAGGGTAGTATGTCAATGATATAAGGTAAGTATAACTATTCATGGACTTGTAAGACGAACAGAAGAGTAGGCTATTCAAATTTGAATGAATAAGTATATTTCTTGTTAAATAAGCCTTTAATTAATAAGTAACAAAGTCACAAAAAATAAGCGTGTTGCAGTAATATGCAAAAAGTATATTTATGAGTAGATGACAACTTAATTTGCAAATAAATGGATCAGATTAGATGAATAAAAATGCAATAAAAGCATTTGATCGTTTATAAACAATTATGAAACAGAATGTTTAATGGGTATGGAAATAAACTGAAAAAAATAGAGAAAATTTTCATCACTGTGTCAAATATAACGAATGTTTCAAAAAATGTAAGCAATTTTTAAAAACAATGAAATTTTCAAAAAATGATTTTTAGAGCAAGAGTTTGGCTGGAATAAATACTTGTAGTTGAATGTTTCATTCTAAAACAAATTCGATAACAAACATTTAGAATTAAAAAAAAATTATTGCCTGATTTAGACAAAAACATTACTCCTGAACATTTTTAGGCATAATTTCCATAATTTTAAAATCATAAAGATACCTCTCTGGTAGTAACGTAAAAAACGAAAATTTTATTAGATAACAACATGAAATCATTAATTTCAAACACGTTCAATCGGCGAACATTGTTTTACCGTTGTGGTAACGTAAGTTACAAAGACTCCTTAGCCTTGTAATTTATATCAGTTAATTGTCATAAAGCGTCATTTAAAAGGAACAATATATTTACAATCTGTAAATTGGAATATTAACTCCGGGATTAAATTCGATGCTGTAATCTAGCAGGGAAGTAACCACATATGACATTTATCTGGTAACGCATGTTTCATTATTTTGAATAGAGTTGTTCAATTTTGGCCAAATCCTCTCGTTCTAACCGATACATTCTTGCAGATTTTCCTGACGGTTTGGGATCCTTGATCTTACAAATAATGTCATCCTGAGTAACCCAAAGAATATCTTCTGTAGATGGCCATTGAAACAGGTTCTTTTTCTGTTTCATAAAAGACATTTCAGCTTCATTGTCTGTTTCGTCAATTTGCAAAATTTTTCCAACGTACCAATTATCCAAATACTTCGTTGCTACATAGTCATTCTCGTTGTATGTGGTTATAAGATTCTCGGTTTCCTTTATTGTGCTCGTGATGGTATCCTCTGTTGATTCGTTTGGCTTCACCTGGGTCTGTTCCGGATTATCACCTCCACTGATTACCGCTGCCACGCTCCAATTCTCACACAACTCCCTTGTAAGCAGTCCTTGCAATAACAGGATGTATTAGCAACGAGGAGGTTGTTTTTATGACTCTTGCATGCGTGCAAAACCATTGTACCTTTAACTGGCTTAAGTTTACAGAGTTTTATTTCATCAACTTTCTTTTCACAATTATCTTTAGTAACATAGAAAAAGTTAATTCCTTTTGTACCTCTAGGACTTTTCGCCCATTGAAAAAAATCATCTGCATCTTGAATGGTCGCCTTTTGTGCATTTACCGCTTCATCAGCCATGCGCTTTGATGTTCCACCAACGCCGTCACACGGCCCTTTGCCGTGTCCGGCTTCGAAGTAATTCCAAGTTGCAGGGCAACCGAAGAGATTTGTGTGGTTAATAATGGTCTCGAAAATATATCTGTTACGATATTGGCTGGTGGGGCTATCGGTCCAGTAATGTACATGATTGAGGTTTTGAAGTTCTGGAATGTCGAGAGCAAAAAAGTCATCTAATATGGCTAGGACAGTAGACGAGGCATGCGTAAGACAATCTGTCACAGCAACAAAGCTTTTGTGCTTCAAAGACAATGTATCTTTATCTCTAAAATACAACACCATAGGATGAAGTGTTACTTGCGACTGATTCCAGTACGCACTCTGGATTTCATCAGCCGTTTTACAACTATAATTCTCTGCGAAATCCATATGGAGAATTACTTCGCCGTGTGGTAGATCTTGCTTTAAATTACGAATTTCGGTGTACTGCTTCTGTAATCGTCGGACATGATCCGTGAATTCAACGACATCTTTCTCCCATAGTTTCGTAAATTCTTCCTTGTTTATCTCTTCCTGAACTATCTTCATCTTCTTTTTGCCATCCTTTACTGTCACGCGTTTCCATGTTGAAAATACTACTTGATTTGGTAATTTACTACAGTCAACTGTCATATTCTGACGAACAAAATCTTCCGGATTGCAGGTCGTGGATAATCCTGCATTTTTTAACATCTTTAGCTTGAACGAAAAGTTCTGATGTTTTGTGCAAAGGCACGTACTCCTACTTAGAAAATGTGTCGTGAGAATGTATTTCGGTCTTATTCTTTTGAATGTCGCTAAGGATAATGTTGCTTCTGGGTTCTCTGATATATACTTTCGGTATAAGTTGTCAAGGTAATCAGTTAAGATTTTCGTTTGAACCTTTCCTTCGTCACACTTAATTGCATCCTTCTTTCCAGGGTTAACTCGACAATTATCTTCTCTTTCAAAGAAAGCTATGACGCTTTCTTTATATTTCGTTTGGGTTCTTTCCCTCTTCTTCACTTTCGTTACTCCTTCTCTTATCACCTTGGAGATCATGTTCCGGTTCAACTTTGTCGATTCGCTCAGGCTTGAAATACATCTGTACTTCAAAACAAGATTTCCGGCAATTGCTCCATAAATGCTTCTTTTCTTACGAGGACTGGCAACTCTTACATTATTGTCGATTTCATCTGAAACTACGTTACTCATAAGAAGTTGCCTTCTAATTTGTTTTGTGTGTTCATTGGAGTGTTTTAAACGTAATCGTCTCATCATTCTGTCAGTCTTACTCTTGGGTGTCAAACATTTATTCCGTTCACTCATTCTTTGCATTTTTCTCTGTGTTGTCTTGACTTTCTTTCTTAGTTGATCATTTTCATTTTTGAGTTTTTTTATATTTCTATGGGCTGTAGACAGTGCCTTGCTTAGGCGTTTGCGTGGACCGTTTCTCCTCGCTGATGGTAATTTTACAATCAGTATAGACTCATCATGTGCTGTGGAATTTGTTTCGTAACCACTTGTTTCCCCATGTTCAGATACATTACTGGCTCTTCTTTCAATTTCTTTCTTTTTTAGTCTATGTTTTTGTACTCTTTCTTTTATATTTTTGTTTATTTTCTTTCTAGAAGACTCGGAAAGACTACCAACTGGTACATAATTGCGCTTCTGTCTTGCTCTTTCCTTAGCTAGATATTTGTCTCCTTCCTTTTGTTTCTTATTTTCACGATAGTTCCTCTGTATTTCCGCTCTAGTTAAAGCCATCTTGTTCACTGAAAGACAAAAACAAAACATACACAAAATATTGAAACATACGTTACCATGTAATACACAACTTTTTTCATTTATAACTTTGTTCCGGCAATAGTAGTTTGCATGAACGTATTTTATTTATTTTCTTTGTGATGAAATCGTCGATATCATATGCATTTCCAACACGAGTGGCAGTAGAATGTCGTGAACATGAGCATATTTGACATATCAAGTACTGTGGTTATCCATTCGGCAAATATGTGTATGCAGATTTTCCTTTCGTGATAATATAACCTATTTTTATGACAATGAAATTAACATCTTTATAATGTGACAAAAAAAAAACAGTTTGATACACAAAATAATTGATTTTCCATATAGCAGAATCATTAGAAAATTCCGTAACATACGTTACATATGGTAACGCATGTTTCAACCTGCTTGATATATGAACGGCATGTAATAATCTACGTATACCTATTTTAATATGTTCTTTGGTATATCTATAAAATAAATATGTAAGAAAGTTACCGCATCTTTATACAGAAAATGTAATCTAATCAGGGATATTAGGATACTCACCTGCTTAGGTTCGTCAATGTATTCTTATACGTCTTGGAACATCACAACATGTTTCTTTGAAATGACGTAAACAGTGAAGTCAAGGTCATTCATTATAAGCTACTAATACGTTTCAGGAT
>MJUT01059329.1:100822-128562 GCA_002080005.1 Gigantidas platifrons
ATGGCGCTGCTGTAGATCAGGTCCAGCAGCAGTATCTCTTTATCTCTAAGTTAGACTTACATTGGGTAAATATTTATATTATTTATCAGTATTTTTTGTTAATAATTAAAATGTTTTCTACATATTGTTATGTACATGATACTTTTATAGAGTTTTCATAATGATGAGCAGATAAAAAAGAATGATTAAATGTAATTAAGAAGAATTAAGTGAAGGAAAACACACAGAATGGACACAAAACAAAAGCAGTATTGTCTGCTATGAACTTCATAGAAAATGATTATACATCAATGACAAGTTTTTGTAAGTGTAAATTAAAATTAAACTGTAAAATGTAATAATTTAATAGCATGGTTTAATTTAGTATATGTATTATACATTTCAGATTTATATCTTTTTATTACTTTTTATGCACAAAGTATATATAAATATAATGAAAAGAAATTTTTTAAATGAAAATATTAAGACAACTTCACATAATAACTACTTCATTTATTGCAAAATATAATTTTCTTAATATAGGTTCATAATTAATATCCATACACTTTATAGTGATTATGTTTGTAATTTAATATTACATGTTGAGATGGCAATTTTTACAGTGTTTACTTTGAATGGTTATTTGTAAAATTGATGCTTGTCATCACAGATAAGGGATTGCATTTATCATTGGAAAATGTTATGGAATTGAAATGTTCTTTTTTCTTTTTTAACTTTTTTGTATTTTATTTGTTGCAGTTACCAGTGTTTGTAGGAAACTGCTAAAAATGGAGAAGGGAAGTGTTCCAAATGTGGTCTGCTTTTAAAGAAAATGTCGATCTAGTGCATCTGAAGGGGATGACAGACTTAGTAAAACAAATGAAACAATATTTGAATTCATAGCAAAAGAAGAAGAGGAATGCAACTTCTGTGTATATCTAATGTAGGGGAAAATGACGTCTTTAGGGTGAATATTAGTCTTACTTAAATACAAAATAAGACAAATGTGTTTTTCTGTTCCACAATATAATGAATTTTGATGTCAAACTCCAGCTTCGCCATCCGTTGCCATTGAAAACTTTAGACCTGACAATGATCAGTATTAATTCATACTGGATCGGCACAATACACCAACATCGAATTTGTATTAGCTTCCCTCGGTGATGGAGCATATAACTTGAACTATGTATACAACAGAATGTGGACCATCTAAACGATGGAGGAGTTAGCTTTGAGTCCACATAGCGATTTGGTACTTGTTTTTTTTTAGTCCATCTGATTGACATGAAATTTCATCAACCCGACTAATTGTGGATGCCAAAACAATACTATTCCAAAAACCAAAACATCAGGTTGCACAATGACCTACTTATTCTAAACATAAAACAGAACCACAGTAATTGTATTGCTTAGATGTTAAACTGGGGGACTTGCGTCAGACCTGTCTCCTGCATATTAGGATCAGATGTCACAATTAACATTACAATAGTTTCTTTAGGAAATGAAATAGGATGTCTGGGAAAAAAAGTGTAAAAAGACAGAAATATATCAAGTAAAGTTGTTCATATTGAACATGTGATAGGCTTAGCAAAAAAACATTTAGAATTATCATCTTTGCTTTAAACAGAACAGGATAAAAATCTTGCCAGTGACATCAGTTTTGTAGTTATGCAATTTCAAATAATGCATTAATCCACCATTTAAACAAAAGTATTTTCTAATTGAAATTAAATTATAATACTAATACACTAATAAACAGAGAAAATATATTACTATCATATATACATTTAATTAGGTCCGTTCTGTGCATCTATTTAACAATCAAGTCAGTTTTGGAATATAACTTGATTTACAGGTTAATATCACCAAGAATAATATGTAATATTCATACAAAATGTAATACCTAAACTTATCTAATCTAAAAATATCTTTGTAAAATTGTTTTATCATAAAATGCAGTTAAAGTAAAGTACCAATCATTTCAGAAATAAACTTATCAATTCTATCAACTGTTAAGATTGTGTTATCCTTAAATGAGTATACAGATACAGGTGCACTTTTTGATTTTAATTCCTTTATTCAGTTCAGGTAACATGTAATAGACAACTTCCCTAATTTATATTTTTTTGCATCATTAATACTGTTATAAATGAAAAATCAAAGAAAGGAATTTATTGATTGATAACACAAACATATAGCAGTTAATGCATGCTGGCTTATCATACTAACTGATGCTGAGCCTGATCTACAAAAGCGCCATTCGTAATTAAGTAGGGATATTCTTCCGTTTTGTTGGGTTTTCTATGTAAGACAAGCCATAAAGACAGCTACGCGTGACCTTGTCTTACATGGCATTGTCAGCCAATCAAATCGGCCGAGTATAATCAATAATCAATTCTACGACTGCTGTAGTAATATAATTTGTCGTCTTAGTAGATCTAAAGATGTTTAAAATATCACTTTTACCTGAATTTAAACTGCCTTATCCTAATAGATTTAATGCGGTTTTCAATATGTGTGTATTTATTGCATTGCACGTGGCGTTGTAATATTTTTTGTAGTAAACATGACATTGACATGCGAATGAATGAATGAAATCGACATGCTTTGTTTTTAAGCTAAAACGGAAGAAACATGTACTTGCACTCGTCCTTATTGAAGATTTGAGATTTCTTCCACTCGTGAGAGAAATTTAGCGTCTTTCCACTCGTTCCGCTTCTCTCCACTCGTGAAAATACGGAATTTCTCACACTCGTGGAAAAAATCTCAGATCTTCAATAGGGACTCGTGTAAAAACCTATTAATCTTCACCAATATTTCCCATTAGCAATGTAAGTTTAAAAGATTTATATTTATATATTTACATTCTTATGCTAAAATTGTTATCAATGTTACCTTTTACTTTTATTTAAGCTTCACCATACTGTTTAATTTTACATCTGTTTAACTTTATACAGACAACAGTAACAATTATGTACGTTAATTAAAACGTAGCATCACATTAGAATTATTGTATATTCCTTAACCGTATATTCGTCACTATAATGCTGGTACTTTTGACATGGTATTAAACAAGACGAAACAAACATACCTATCAAAGACACTGTGTTAACTATTAGAACGGCATTATTAGATTAGTATAGCAGACGCATCAAACAACCCTATCATATACACTGTGTTCACTAGTAGAACGGTATTATAGACAAATCAAACAACCCTATCATATACATTGTGTTCACTATTAGAACGGTATTATAGACAAATCAAGCAGACCTATCATATACAATGTGTTCACTAATAGAACGGTATTATAGACAAGTCAAATAGACCTATCATAGACATTGTGTTAACTATTTGAACTGTATTGTAGACAAATCAAACAAACCTATCATATATAGACAATATGTCATCTATTAGTACGGCATTGTTGACAAATCAAACAGACATATCATAGACACTGTGTTACCTATTAAAATGGTATTATATAGACAAATCAAACAGACCTATCATAGACACTGTGTTAATTATTATAATGGTATTATAGATAAATCAAACAGACATATCATAGGCACTGTGCTAACTATTAGAACGGTATTATAGACAAATCAAACAGACCTATAATAGACACTGTGTTAACTATTAGAACGATATTATAGACAAATCAAACAGACCTATCATAGACACTGTGCTAACTATTAGAACGGTATTATAGTCAAATCAAACAGACCTATCATAGACAATATGCTATATATTAGTACGGCATTGTTGACCAATCAAACAGACATATCATAGACACTGTGTTACCTATTAGAAAGGTATTGTAGACAAATCAGACAGACCTATCATAGATACTGTGTTAACTATTTGAACAGTATTGTAGCCAAATCAAACAGTCCTATCATAAACACTGTGTTAACTATTAGAATGGTATTGTAGACAAATCAAAAAAACATATCATAGAAACTGTGTTAACTATTAGAACTAAACGGTTTTGTACATAAATCAAACAGACCTATCATAGTCACTATGTTCTCTATTGGAATGGAATTGTAGACAAATGAAACAGACCTATCATATACAATGTGTTAACTATTAGATCGGTATTATAGACGAACCAGACATACCAATCATAGACAATATGCTATCTATTAGAACGGTTTTGTGGACAAAACAAACAGACCTATCATATACACTGTGCTAACTATTAGAACGGTGTTGTAGACAAATCAAACAGACACATTATAGACAATGTGTCAAATATTAGAACGCTATTGTAGACAAATCAAACAGACCTATCACAGACAATATGTTTTCTATTAGAACGGTATTGTAGACAAATCAAACAGACCAAATATCGACAATATGTTAGCTATTAGAACGGTATTGTAGACAAATCAAACAGACCTATCATATACAATATGTTCCCTGATAGAACGTTATTGTAGTCAAATCAAACAGACCTATCATATACAACATGTTCTTTATTACAATGGACTTGTAGAAAAATCAAACAGTCCTATCATAGACAATTTGTTGACTAATAGAACGGTATTGTAGACAAATCAAACATACATATCAGACAATGTGTTATCTATTAGAACAGTATTGTAGGCAAATCACAGACCTATCATATACAATATGCTCTATATTAGAACGGTATTGTAGACAAATCAAACAGACCTATCATCGAAAATATGTTTTCTATTAGAACGGTTTGTAGACTAACCAAACAGACCTATGGTATACAATATGTTCCCTGTTAGAACGGTATTGTAGACAAATCAAACAGACCTGTCATTTATTAGACAATATGTTATATATTAGAACCGTTTGTAGACAAATCAAACAGACCTATCATAGACAATATGTTCTCTATTAGAATAGTATTGTAGACAAATCAACCAGACCTATCATAGACAAAGTAGTAATTATTAGAACGGTACTGTAAACAAATCAAGCAAAAAGATCATAAACAATATGTGCTTTATTAGAACGGTATTGTAGAGAAATCAACCAGATCTATCATAGACAATGTTTTAGCTCTTAGAATGGTATTGTAAACAAATCAAGCAAAAATATCATAGACAATATGTTCTCTATTAGAATGGAATTATAGAAAAATCAAACAGAACTATCATAGACAATGTATTAACAAATTGAAAGGTATTGTAGACAAATCAAACATACATACTGTAAGGACACCAGAAAAGCACATTATTTTACAACCCATCATTTTGTTTTGGTATCAGAGACACATGTATTTTCCATGATTGAACACATAAGAAGTAATAGATTCAGATGTCATGATACAAATGAGAACTACAACAGATAATTTTTTTTTAAAGTTAACCGCACAAGAATAAGACAGATTTTCAGATGTATAGGCTAGCACAAGTTGTGATTTTTCCCATTGCTGTTGAATAAGTCCTGTGTCGGCACTGATTTCGTTGTATTTGAAGAGATACATTTGTCAGATTTCGAATATTCATTTAGACAACATGTCCCAGTTTTCAATGTTATTACTATACATATAGTCCATTATCATGAGAAAGCGAAACAGAGCTTAATGCATTAGTAATTCCATGCTTTGCCGACAAAAAAACATATTTATAGTGTAAATCTGGGTTAGTGTGGGAACCTCCACGTTTCGCCTTATAATGATGGTCACATGTATAATGTAAATCAGGGATAGTGTGCTTATAGCCATAGGCTGGCACAATTGTATGTATATTTATTATGACTTTATAGACATGTAGAAATCCAATCAGTTTTTCAAAATCTTAGTAATTTAAAAACAATCAATAAGTGAAATATTGTGTAATTTTATTTTTATGTAATTTCATGAGTGACACACCACATGTTGATTTGAGTGAAAATTTAAAAGCAAATGTTTTCTGTTATAAATCATAATCACTGAACACAAATTTATTACCATTATTGCAGAAAATGTTATTAAATTAAATGTGATGACAGTCCATCGAGTTATCTTGAAAGAGTGTTGAAATTTCATATCGTCTGCTAGGGCACAGTTGTAAATTCGCACGTGGTTCTCCGCATAACTGGTAAAACTGAGTTTTTGTAGGAACTGTTGAAAATATCGACAATAATCTGGAACTGTCACTGAATGTGAATATTTTCGTCGTATTTTATAAAAAAAAAATTGTTACCATTATACTGCAAATGTAACCATCTAGTCAGTAATCTTTTGTAGACTTGAAAGTGCACGGGCCGTCGTGCACCTGCCACTTTAAATGAATGACGATATGTAAATGTGCATGTGCACTGGTTGTAACGCGCCAACTCCAACTAAGTACGGTTTTCAATTAAATAACAATTTCCGCGCACTGACAACGGTACTGGCCGGCATAACACAAATCCACAAGTCAATCGTAAACTGTCCATGTTGTTTTTACATGCTGGCAACTCGTGTAATTGGTAAACTTTGCCATTTCTCGCTGTCGGTAGTTCACCTGTTTTCACCTTCGTTCACATGCCATTACTTCCGGTGGCGCTGTACAATGTTATATTTTTAGTTACATTAGACATTTTACCTGTGCATCGTACTAAGAATTGAATCAATGAAAGAACTTAATTTTGTAGTTAATCATTTTTGTTTATACAATTATAGTAAAATTTATTATTTTGAAACGCTGGCTTGGGGTTGGTTATTTCTTTCCAACTTCCCACAGATTTCCAACATTCCAGCGTCTAACAATAATCCAACAAGTGACGTAAAATTAAAACGCTCGAAAATCAGTTCTGCTAAATCTTTTGGTCGTAACAGTTAGTATTTTTGACGTAGATTTTATTTCTGACAAATTGGCTAAATTTCTTTTGTAAAAACATATTTTTGGTTAAAGTTTAAATAAATGTGAAAACAGTAATGATACGTTTGTAAAGTAAATTTTTGCTTTAGCGACTCATAGGAGCCGGTCTTCTTAACTTTTGGATTGTTTGCTCACAGAATTTTATTTAATTGTTAATTCGGACAGCATTATCAGAAATAATTCATTTTTAGTTAACTTTTCACACCTTGCAGGCAAAGCTTTAGTTAGGTATTTAAGTGTTCAAGTTTGCATTATTATTATATGTTAAAAGCTTTCCAACTTTCCATTTAAAATGCTTCATTTTGTTTATAAATAGGAATAAATAGGAAACATATTTGGTTTTAAGGGATAGTTTCCATAAGGTGTGGAAACTATTTAAACAGGGGTACAATTTATTGAAGGTCAATAATTGTACTTCTATTAATTTAGTGCAGTTTGGAAAGGTTCTAAATTGTACTAAAGCGTTTGCTTTTTTATATAACTGGTGAGGTATCAGCTATCTAAACTTGCCAGAAGTATTCTGGCTTATTTCCTGAAATTAAATAAACATTTTGTCAAATTATTTTTGAATATAGCAGGACTCGCCTTGGATTATTTTCCACACACAAATGTCAGAATATGGTTTAAATTTATTACATCATGGCTAAGGTACTCATGATTGAATACTCCTCTTAGTAAAGAGGTTTATATTTTATTATATTAAGAGTAGAATTATTCTTGTCACATCCAATCTAATGATATCTGATTGGTTATATTAGTGAAATATTGTTAGTAAAATATTTAACTAGCTAAATGTGTATTACCTGTTACAACAGAATAAAGTTATTGAAATTTACCACATCTTAGTTACTCAGTCCCATTCAAGGAAAAATCGGTTAGATGATATTGGAAATAATTATACATAATACCAGCGGAAATTGTAAATATGTTTTTATTAGGTCCGTCCCCTGCCCACTACAGAATTTGGCATCCTCGGCGGGATCCATTGAAATTTATTGGATCCTGTGAAACGTTACCCGGGCAATATAATTTGTATTGAGAATGGGACGTAAGAAAAATTATCAGACAATAGAAACTGATACCATGACTGAAATTGAAACTGAATACTCAGAAGACTTTGAAGATATCTCAAAAAGTTGTAATTCTGAAAATTCAGATAATAAAGTTCAAAATGAAACTCATTTCTAAATCTGTCCAACCTAGTCCTATTGCAACTATCAGTAATAATTTACTAAAACTTATAAAACCAGTCCCTCAAGCACAACGCAGAAGTTCACGTTTGAAAAATAAAATGAAAGCAAAACAATCCTCCAATGTTAACAACAGTCCTAAACCAAATTCAGAAATAAATCCTACAAACCAAGGAGATTCTCCTGGTTTCTATGGAATAATGAAAGGTGCATTTCAGGATATGACCAATCAGATTATAAATGCCATTCAAACTGCTTTTAGTAGACATGCGACTGTTAATTCTACTGGAACTATTTCCAGAAGTGAAAACTCAAATAATACAAAAATTGATAAAAGGATCAGAAGGTCTAGATCCAGTAAATCAAAGAAATCTAGATGTTCTAAATTAATTAGAACAAATGGAATTTCAGAGTCAAGTGATTCAGAATATGAAAATGAAACTTCAGATGCATCAAGTGAATGCAGTACTGATACAGATAGTATTAATACAAGTGTTATTGCACAAAGAAGATCAAAAACTGGATTTTCCAATACAAAACTCCCTTCCTTTACAGGAAAAGAAAAATGGGATGTTTGGATAAATCGATATGAAGCAGTTGCTGCCTTACAAAATTGGAACAATACAACAAAATGAAGTGAATTAATAACCAAACTTCAAGGTGAAGCTGGTAATTTTGCTTTCGACCAATTAAACAGTAAGACATTGAGCTCTTATTTAAAATTAGTTAAAGAAGTAAAACACAGATTTTGTGTTTTTTTTAAAGTAAAAGAACCTACAAAGTTCAATTTAATAGAAGAACTAAAAAACCAAATGAAGATGTTACAGATTATGCTGCAGAACTTAAAAGAATTTACGACAAAGCATATGCAAATAGAGATGCTAAAACAAGACAGGAAGACCTTCTTAATAAATGTTTAATGGGTTTATCTAATAATGAAGGAAGGGTTCATGTTGAATTGTTAAAAGACCCAAAAAGCATTGAAGAAGCAGTCCAAGAAGTAGCAACTTACATTGAAACAACATCTGGTGACCAAGTTAAACATGTTAAAACTGAAAATTTAGAAAAATCTAAAAAAAAAATCAGACAAGTAAAGAAAAACAGTACTTTTCAGAAACAACATTTTCAAATTTCAAAGAAACAAGAAAATAAACAGGGACAGAAAAATGAATCAGAAAAAGATTTAATTTCTTTAACTAAAGATAAGAGGAGTTAGAAGAGATGTTTGATAAAATGTATACAGACAAGCAAAAAAGTGAAGAAATTGTTCAAAATAAACCCCAAATGAGACAAGGCCATCCATTTGAAAAGAGACAATACAATAGTCAAAACAAAAATAATGAGAAAACAAACTTGGGTAGAAATACTTCTCAAAATGTTCCACTTTGCTATCATTGTGGTCAGCATGGTTATTACGTCAGAAACTGCTACGGAAATCCTAATAGACACCCTGCCAACACAAAGTAACACAATGAGAAATAAAGCTATACTCATAATCAAGATAAATTTGCCCCCGCTATGGCAAAACCTGCGGGGTACGCTTTAAGCTAAAAGGGGTTGACCCCAATGACCAGGAGTTAACCCACTTGTCTTTTGAAAATGGTCAACAGTTGAATACGAATGAAAAGCATAACCAGGATTCAGCCGGCAAAATAAACCTGAATAGTAAAGAAGCTGAATGGAAAACCAGTAGTAATAGTCAATGTAGTAGTAATTTAGTAAATAGTAATAGTAATTTAACTTCTACTTCTTCAAAAGAAGAGAATAAATTGTGTTCAAATTCTGAAGTTGAAAATGAACAATTGTTCACAGATACAGTGAAACAACAAGTACTCAAAAGTGATGGAGTGTATGTCGAAGGGCAAGTCCAAGTGTCAGAGGTCAATTTTACACTAGATAATGGGGCGGTTCGAACAGTTTTGTCTCTTAATGCCTTTAATAAAATACCTCAATGTAAAAGACCAAACTTGGTGAAGTCCATACTTTATTTTGTGCGGATGGCAAGCCCCTTAATGATTTAGGGAAAGCTACCTTTGAAGTAATTTTGAGAGATCTATGCTTTGAAACAGAGTTAACCGTTGCAAACATAGAAGATGAGGCCTTGTTAGGGCTAGATGTTTTAATGAAATCAAAATGGGGCCCTGTAGATTTAACATTACGAGATGGCATTATGTTGCTGGGTGATCACGTTATCAACTGTACTCAAATTGGCCAAACAGACAACCATGTTCGAAAAGTTTATGTTGCTGAAATCTCTGAAATTCCCCCCAGAAGTGAAATTTTGATAGATGTCTTTGTAGATCGCAAACAAAATGATCTTATTGAAAGGGAACAAAATTGTTTACTGGAACCCTCTGAAGACTTTTCAGAAAGATATCCTCTAGTCATGGCACCATGCCTGGTTGATATAAGTAAACATGTCACCTGTAAGGCTAGGATTTTAAATCCTTATGATTATAAACGTACTTTATACCAAGATGCCATCATTGGTTCAGCTGAAATTTTAGAAACTAAGCCTATCACACTGTTTGATTGTGAAGACAATACTGAAATTGGTAATCAAAATGCCACAAGAAGATTGAAGCTTCTTGAATCTAATCCTGTCAATTGGGAAACAAATGAAGGGATAATAATAACTTTGAGCAGAAAGGGAACATCAGATGGTGGGAAAAGTGGCAATGTCCCAGCCCACCTAATGAATATGTATGAAAATATTGCTCCAGGTCGAACAGAGACCGAAAAACAGGCAATTGCTAATTTACTTGAAAGTTATTCTGAACATTCTCCAAAGATGAAACTGATTTGGGTAAAAACAATCTTCTCGAGTTCAGTATTGAAACTGGAGAGGCGAGACCAATTAAACAACCCCCAAGAAGAGTCCCTATTGCATATGCAAGCGAAGAAAATAAATTAACTGAACAAATGTTAAAACAGGGCATAATTCAGAAATCCACGTCACCCTGGTCCAGCCCTCTTGTATTAGTTTTAAAGAAAAATGGGAAGATTCTTCCATGTGTGGACTATGTATACCGTGCTCTAAATTCAAGAACAGAAAAAGACGCATGGCCCCTCCCTAGAATCCAGGATTGTCTTGACACCATTGCTGGTGCCTGCATTTTCAGTACATTTGATTTGACCAGTGGTTTTAACCAAATTCCAGTTAGGAAACAGGATATACCCAAAACTGCAACAAGGTATGGGTTATATGAATATTTGACCTTACCATTCGGCTTTACAAACGGTACCCCTTGTTGTCAAAGACTAATGGAACTAGTGCTCCATGGCCTCTAATGGCAAATTTGTTTGATCTATTTAGATGACATAATTATGTTTTCATCAATTTTTTCCCAACATGTAGAAAGGTTAGATATGGTACTTAAAAGAATAAGGGAGGCTGTGTTAAAATTAAAACCTTAAAAGTGTACTGTTTTCCAAACTGAAGTAACTTTCTTGGGACATGTTGTAAGTGAGAAGGGTGTACAACCAGACCCTCATAATATTTCAAAGATATTAGAATGTCCTGTTCCCAAAACAGTGAAAGATGTAAGACACATATTGGGTCTTGGAGGGTACTACTGGAAGTACATTCAGAATTACTCTGACTTGACCAAATCGTTGACAGAATTAACTAAAAAGTCCACAGAATTTGTATGGTCTGAAAATTGTCAAAGGTCATTTGACAAATTGAAACACCACTTTGTCAGCCCAGGTATACTTGCATACCCTAGAAATGAGGGCGAATAAATTCTTGACACTGACGCAAGCAACGGCGCTATAGGTGTTGTGTTTCAACAAGTACAAGACGGTAATGTAAAAGTAATAGCTTACGGAAGTCTCATCCTAAATAAGGCTGAACGAAATTATTGCATAACCGACAAAGAGTTACTTGCAGTAAGGTACATTATAGAATATTATAGGTAATACCTGTTGTGACGAACTTTCACAGTCCGTACAGACCATCAAGCGCTCATATGGCTCTTTAGTTTAAAGGAACCAAAAGGCCGCATAGCAAGGTGGATAGAAATTCTGTCTGCGTTTAATGTTAGCATTCAATATAGACTGGGCCCAAAACATGGAAATGCCGACTTGATGTCGAGGTGCTTAAATCCCAGAGCATGTGAAAGTCCATTAAATGACAATATGGAATATTTAAAATGTAGACAATGTAAAAAATTTTCAAAAAGATCCACTGAAATGATGTGTACTATGAGCATACCAAACAAAGAATCAGATAAAACTGAAGAACAAGGCAAAATTGTATTGAATGCAGTTAAAACTAGACATCAGACTGAACAAGACAATAATTTTACAGTTTGGAATATGGGACACAGTATAAATGAATTGAGACAATTACAAAGCAAAGACAATGACATTGGATATATTCTTAATTGTATATTGGCTGGCAAAAAAAGCCATTTGATAATGAATTGCAAGATAAAAGTCTGCAACTAGACACTATTGTCATTTGTGGGATAGTTTGACGATTAAAGATGGGTTGTTGTTTAAAGAATTTATAAAACAAAATAAAACGGGTCATTATTTACAATTTTTGACTCCTGAAAAACTTAAAAGTGAAGTATTGCACCAAATGCATAACTCTATCATATCTGGACATCTCGGAAAGAGAAAAACTACCGAGAAATAATTTCAGCGTTTCTATTGGTATGAGCTAAGAGACGATGCAACAATTTGAATTACTAAATGTGATTTCTGTGGTGCAAATAAATTACCAGCTAAACCAGCTAGGGCTCCACTTGGGAGTATGGCCACTGGTGCACCCTGGGACAGACTTTCTACCGATATTATGGGTCCATTTCTCCTCACCCCTAGAGGAAACAGATATAGTCTAACAGTCACAGGCTATTTTACCAAAAGGGTTGAAGCATGTACAATCCCTGACCAGACCGCACTAACTTGTGCAAGTATAATTGTATTTCGTTTTGGATGTCCCCTATCTTTGCATTCAGATCAGGGTCGAAACTTCGAAAGCGACCTTCTTAATCAGTTGTGTCAATTT
The DNA here is from genome assembly GCA_002080005.1 of Gigantidas platifrons. Lineage (NCBI taxonomy): Eukaryota > Metazoa > Mollusca > Bivalvia > Mytilida > Modiolidae > Gigantidas > Gigantidas platifrons. Next base: position 113,836 of record MJUT01059329.1, read on the forward strand.
TTATAAATAAGAAAAACCAGAACAAGTCAAAGAAACCCCAAAGGAAATTGTCAGTGCGAGCGATTCAATCGTACATTCCTGGGGATGATAAAATATTTTATTAAAGGAAAACAGACCGACTGGGACAAACAATTAGGATGTTTAAGAGGGGCAACGCCTAATGAAACCACTACTTTGACACCCAACCCTATGTTATTTGGACATGAAATAAGACTTCCTTATGAAGTTTTAAAGGGGGTATCCCTCTTACAACTGATAAAAACATGTCTCCTAATTTTGGGGAGTATGCCCAGCAAATAAGAGATAGTTTACAAAAAACACACCCAATTACAAGACAACATACACAGAGAAATGCAAAGAGACGAAAAGATTACTATGATAGAAGGTCAAATTTGACAGTATTTCAAATAAATGATACAGTTTGGTACCAGTCAGGGCCAAAGAAAGATATAAGCCCCAAACTACAAAGTCTTTATACTGGTCCTTACCTAATAATCAGAAAATTCAATGACATCAATTATGAAATACAACTTGATGAAATAGGAACAAAGAAGTTGAAAACATATAATGGAGACAACATTCCAAAATGGATGAAAACCCTTATAAAAAAAAAGGACAAATAACCCATATATATATATATATATATATATATATAATTATGACTATAAATCAGTAAATAGTCATTCAGGAACAATAATCTTCAAAAGGTTGAAGATGAAATGAAATTAAAGTCAACTTTTCATAAGTTGCAATAATATAAAAATGTAAATAAAATGTGTTGTGCTAAAGTTCAAGATAATATTGATCTTTTCTTATAAATCTTATATAAAATTGAATGTAATATAACAAATTAAAATTATCCTTATGAAGTGTAAGGCAAACCATTGAAAAGCCTTAAAGGTCAGGTATACTCTAAGCAAAGGCCTTAAAGGTCATGTGTACTTTAACAAATATTGTGTTTAGAAGATAAATTTATCTAAAATAACGAAATCCAAACAAACAATGCCAAAATATGGATGTGTGCGAGAATAATTTCCAAAAGAAAAAAAAATGTTGTAGAGTATTTTCGAGATTTGTGTGTGCGGAGTACACAGGACGAGTCCTTGTGAAAAGGTGACAAGATACTCAGAATATGGTTACTTATGTCTTTTCAGATGTCTATTCAACTGAAAATAAGCAAATACAATAAGAGAGGACTTGTGTACACATGTTTACACTGTCCACCTGAGGTGGCCATTACAGGAGAGAAAGGTAGAATGGAGGGACATATTATGAAAATGCACCTGGCATTAGACCAGAACAAATTCTACTGTTTATTGTGTATGTATAGGTCCAAAGATAGGAATCCATTCTTAAAAGATGCTTCAACATTTGAGCCACACATTCGCAATAGACAGTCAAAGGGAGAAAACTATGAAGGAGATCACTTTTATATGAAACAAAATTTAAACCCTTATCAGATCTGTGTTGGAAAAGATTTAGTCAATTTATCACAAATACAGAGTGCTGCTCACTGGGCAGAGAGGAGCAGACCCACATCATCGTTAAACATTCCTCCATATTTTATTATATACTTTATGTACTAGTATGCTAATTAGAGACTTAATTAAAAATTTAAGCTTAAAAGATTTATATCTATATATTTACATTCTTATGTTAAAATATTCATCAATGTTAACTTGTACTTTTATTTAAGTTTCACCATATTGTTTAATTCTACGTTTATTTAACATTGTACAGATAAAAGTAACAATTATCTACGATCATTAAAACGTAGCATCGACCTAGAATTATGATATATTTTATCACCATATATTCGTCATTATAATGTTAGTAAAGTGAGATACGTCTTTTTGATGACATACAAAAATATGGTATCGTATTTTAGACAAATCAAGTAGACCTATCATATAAAATCTGTTGTCTATTAGAATTGTATAGTTATATATTTAGTATTGTATTGTAGACAAATCAAACATACCTATCATATACAATGAGTTGTTTATTAGAATTGCATAGTTATATATTTAGTAGGGTATTATAGACAAATCAAGCAGACCTATCATGTATAATCAATTGTTTATTAAAATTGCATAGTTATATATTTAGTAGGGTATTATAGACAAATCAAACAGACCTATCATATAAAATGAGTTGTTTATAAGAATTGCATAGTTATATATTTAGTAGGGTATTGTAGACAAATCAAACAGACATATCATATGAAATGGGTTGTCTATTAGAATTGTATAGTTATATATTAGTATGGTATTGTGGACAGATCAAACAGACCTGTCATATAAAATGAGTTGTCTATTATAATTGTATGGTTATATATTTAGTTTGGTATTGTAGACAAATCAAACAGCCCTATCATATAAAATGAGTTGTCTATTAGAACGATATAGTTTGATCATATAAATGTCGGTATTAAATTGATGTGGTATTTTACATTACATTTAAATTGTAGTCTGTATCTTTTTATATGATTTTATCTCTATATATACAAGTCAATAATGCCGACAAGGAGTAAATATTAAATACTATTTGCATCGTGTTGTTCCTGTATAAATATTTGTAACAATGTAAGCATTCTGTTTTGTAAGTGATTATGTTCAAGTATATTTAAGATGTACTTATCTGTCTTGTTCTTCACTTCATACTTACTTATACCTGTAAATACAGAAAATTAATCATATAATGTAAACCATCATTTGGTAGAAATAATCAGTTTATGTTGTGTACATCATCATCATATTGTTATATTATTTGTTAAGATTTTCAACCAATCGGTGACAGTCATCATAATCATCACACTTATGTTTTAGAACTGTTCTATCTCAATATTTTAAAACTATATTTTTCTTGCTACTTAATCTAACAGGAGGTAGTAGACATTGTCAACGAGATTGTTACATTCATCACAATCAACAGATTTATGTTGTTAAAACCAGTTTTACATTGATGTACAAATAAATGATCTTTGTTACTTAACTGAACTGGAAGTATTAGAAATGATTTATATGTACATACACAAATTAAATTATAAAATCAGGAGAGTAAGATGAAAAAGTAAAGTTTCTGTTTGAAATCAAGTAATTAATTATTGTTTTAAGATCAAAAGACTTTATAATACTGTTATTGTACTAGACATAACTAATCGATAAAAAGATATCAATTGTGATTGTTGATCAACAGAGTCATTGCTTACAACAAGTACAGTCTAACTTGTTAGTAAGCTGTCAGTTATCTACAAAGATCTATCTCCTTTGATATTAAAGTATCCCTCTTTACTTTGTCCTTATCTTTATTTACAATGTCATCTGTTGATAAGAAGATTTATCTCCCCTGATATTAAAATATTCCTCTTTACTTTGTCCTTATCGTTATTTACAATGTCATCAGTTGATAGGAAGATTATCTCCCCTGATATTAAAGTATCCCTCTTTACGTTGTCCTTATCGTTATTTACAATGTCATCAGTTGATAAGAAGATTATCTCCCCTGATATTAAAGTATCCCTCTTTACTTTGTCCTTATCGTTATTTACAATGTCATCAGTTGATAGGAAGATTATCTCCCCTGATATTAAAGTATCCCTCTTTACTTTGTCCTTATATTTGTTTACAATGTCATATGTTGATAAGAAACAAACCTGGTAAGTTTCAGTTTTATTTTGTTTCATAACATCTAATCATCAATAATTCCATTTACAGACTTATCTTCTCATATTTTTATTTGTGCCATTTACAAACCAGGACACATTTTTCAACAGCCTTCTCTGCAGGTTTTTTATGGTATGGTGATATTTTATGGATGAGTAAAAGAACGAATTCATGTTGTAATAGTTTGGTGTGTTTAATTGTCGATCATCATCGTTAAACATTCCTCCATATTTTATATATATCTTTATTCTTATCACCATATGACATAGGTACAGAGAAGGCCTAGACACAACTATATACAATATGTACAATATATAGAACACAGAAAAACAGTTAGCCAGGACACATCCTTTCGTTTATGACCCATATAAAGGACTGGGTGCTATAAGTGCCTTATATGGCCCCCATATTTAATGAATTTTAGAAAATACTTGATCAATAGTCTGATGTGTTTTATATTATAGACGACATCATACTTTTGATGTCAAAACTTGTTTCCAACAAAATCGGTACGTTTTTGACGTCATTGTGACGTCATGAGCGTCATTTATCTACTATATTTCGTTGAATATTGCTGATATTGCGACGGTTTTTGAAGAAAATAAGCACCTCCGCAGTCGTGCGCCAAAAAATATTATAACAGATTTTTAAAATTAAAAAAAAACACAAATACCGTTAAAGGATGTTTTGGTGCACGACTGCGGAGGTGTTAAATTTCTTAAAAACACGACAGAAAATATTCAAATATTACAAGTGCTTCTGTGACGTTTCGAGGTTTGAGAAGCATGATATTTCTTATCTTTGCCGTAAAAACAATGGTGTGTCGGCATGTAACCAATTAACAGTTATACAAGATAAAAATAAAATAAACACAACTTCATCCAAAATATCTTTTTCATATACCCGGAATTATTCATTAGATACTTTATTCCGGGATACTTAAATAACTAAACCCCGCGGGGTCCCCGGGGCATAGACATGGGACCGAGAGCTTCTTCAGCTTGAAGGGGCGTCCGTCGGTTGTGCGGGATGTATAAATTGACAACCAACACGTCCTTCGGATGAGACGTAAATAAAACCGAGGTCCCGTGTTGAGAGATTGACATCCTCTTCGCACGTTAAAGAACCCAGTGTAACAGCTCATTATGAGTATTATGCTCATGATGAGTGGTCCATAAGAGACCTGTTGCACTGGCAAAATTCCCCGTCCCTACCCATGCACATTTCTTTGTTTCGAGTCCCGTGGCATTTAAATTATCCTCGTCCTGAATATAGCTGAAAAATTGCTCACTGGACGTTAAACATCAATCAATCAATCAATCAATCAATCAATCAATCAATCAATCAATCAATCAATCAATCAATCAATCTTAAATAATTATTACCACCGTGATACTGAGATAGTTTTAATATCTATCGTTGCTACTTCTAAATTGAAGTAAAACAAGTTTGATACGAAATGATGTATCCTTGAATAATTATCCAATAATTTTATTTAGCTTAGACATGGCGTCAGTTTATCATCCCGCTCATTCTAAAGAACAATGTGAGAAAAAATCCGGAACCTAATATTTTGACGAGAATATATGTTAATCATTTTATTTGTCTAAATGTATATGTGACGCGCCATGACATTTTGGATTCAAATGCGGCATTACGTCATCAAAGAAATAATGTCCCAAACTTCGCACATTGCAAATGTAAAATTTCTCCAGCTGTTTTAATTTGTTTTACAATTAAACGTCTTCTGTTTGTTGAAAACTTATTCACGTTAACAGAACTTGCATTTATATTGAATAATTAAATTCGAACATTTTCACACAATCTATTTATATATAAATATCTGTAAATTTTGAATATATTTTAAGAAAAGAAAGTACAATATATAATCTCCCCTAATCTCAATTTCCGTTGTCAGAAAAACGATTTGTAAACCAGATGTGAAATTAATCTTTTTAAACAAAAATAGTGAGAAGATGGAGGACTTTATATAATTTAGTTAATCCTGTACTGCAAGTACGATACCCCCGGAAATAATTTCCTACAATGATGATGATTTTCTGGACGAGATCGTTCGCGTAAATGATTTGGTCTTTGGAAATGTCGAACTTCATTCCACCGACCGTCACCGAGACTTTGAAACAAATGAAAATCTTGACGAAAGGGACGTTGATGAACAACTTGCAGAAAATAATGACAATTAAAATACTAGCAGTGCATTTTCCGTTGAACTGAGTGAAACAAAAGGAACAGAAAACACAGTCCGATTTTAAAGAAAAAACGTGGGTTTGCTTGAATTTCAATGATTTAAATATAAAAAAAAGAGTAAAACACATATAGTATATAGAATGTATAGTATATATGTTACAGTAAATTTGTAAAACCAGTAATTTTGCAAAATTACTGAAAAATCAGAATTTTTTTTAAATTACTAAACAGGTCAGTAATTTTATAAAATTACTGAAATAAACCAGTAATTTTACGAAATTACTGAAAATTTCAACATTTATTTGACAAATTTATTGATTGGATTAATTATAGTTTAAGTTAAAGGAATTCATGTCAGGTGATAAATAAATGCATGTACATGTGTTTAGGGCCTGTTTGAATTACGTTTGTACATTTTGACAAAAAAAAGAAGTCATAATTCTGGTATTAATAGGACACCGTATAAAGCTATGATTGGGGTAGATGCTAAAGTCGGACTTGCTTCTTCTTCCCTTCCCGATAAACTAATTTTCAAAGTTGACACCGAAGAACATCTTTTTGATGGCCAGCATGGAGGTGAATATGAACATCGATATTGATTCTGCCCATTCAACTGACGATGAGGCAATGGACACTTCTGAAGTCCAACCGTCTGTCAGAACTTCAAACGTTTGTGTAGTTTGTCAGGATATTGTGTTTGGTGAATTTAAATGTCTTTCTTGCAACAAAAATGTACATGTGTAATCAGTTCGAGCCTACTGATCGTTTATTTCTTAAGCCCTCTGACATTTTAGCGGACAATTTCATTTCGTTCCGACAAGCGGTCAGCTTGAATTCAATTTGTGATGATCAGGGGTTTCAGAAGTTTGGCTGTTCCGGCAAAAAGTGTTGTGAACAAAATCGATGTGCATGTCGTAAAGCGGGCAAATTATGCAACAGTAGACGGTAGATGTCATTCAAACATGTCTTGTAAAAATAAATGATCATAATATTACTATTTCATATTTTGAGTGATGTAAAATTGTGTGTCATACAGTTTTTTAAACTTGCAAAATTAACGAAAATCTTTAAAGTCATTTAAATTAATATAGGTTTAAGAATATTAATTAATAAAGTTTCTTTTCTTCTTCTTAAAAAAAATCAACCTCTGTATTAACTTTATATAGCGAGAATATTTTGAAATGTCCTCAAGAAAAACGATGGAAATGTTCATTAGCTCTTATTATAGTAAGGTCCTGGTGCCTTGTTTGTTGTCTATGAAATTTCAACGGGAATGTCAGAGTTCCATATAATAAAACAATCGTCAAGAAAACGCTTCCTGTTTTGTCGTACATACGATGCAAATTCTTGTTCGTAGTTATTCAAAAGTTGTTCGCATAAAATATGTTCCAGGTATCCAAGAACAAGAGTATCGCAAGTTGGCGCCATTTTAGTTCCCATTGCGGTTCCTCTTTTATGTCATTAAAACTTACCGTCAAAATAGAAAACATTTCTTTCAAGAATAATTTTGTACAATGTTTCGTTTATTTTCCAACCAAAATGTTATTGCAGAAATTCCCAAATCGTGCGGAATATTTGTATAAAGACATACAACATCAAAACTGATGAGATCAGAATTTGGATTTACAGTCGTCGGCAAATGATTTAAAAATTCTAGATCGTCCCTTAATAAACTAGGTACTTCACAACATAGTGGTTCAAGTATAATGTCTATAAAATGGCTTAATCGTTGAGTGACGCAATTGGCTCCGCCAACAATAAGACGAAATTGTAAATCGTCCGGATTTAAAATGTTGATACATTATGTGAGTTGTTCCAGTATTAGCGTTTGAGATTACTTCACTTTTATGCACTTTTTGCAATCCATATTTCTTCTTTATGTAATTCACCTTCATGTACATGTAACAACTTAGTTATCATTTTATATGTCTTCTGATCTGCCTTTTTATCTGTTTCTGCATAATACATTCCATCTTTCAACATGTCCAAAATTTTATCTTTGTAATATTCTCCATCTAAAATTACAACAGCATTACCTTTATCTTCCTCTTTTATCACGATCGATTTATCTGATTTTAATCTAAATAAAGCTTGTCGTTCGTTGCAGCATACATTATCCTTAATATGTTTATTTGTTTCAAGTGAATTACTTTTTAATGTATTAATTGATTCCTCTAAGTATGTATCCTTTGTAGGTTTAGGGATCCAGTCGGATTTGTTTCTTACTAACGGTCCTCCTATATCATCATCTTCATCTTCTTCATTTCCATTAAATATATAGTTAATTCTCAAATGTTACATTAAGCATGTTACAATGCTAGATATTTTTTTTCAGGAACCTTAATTTGTGATGAGTGCAGAAGGGCTTGAATGACAAGAAAATTGAGGCTCCCAGGAGCCTGTAGAGCTCCCCTGGGTATAATAACAACATCAGTCAATAAAACTTGATTACTTCTGTAAAAAAATAACAAATGTAGCCCTCGTCATTGCAGACCCCTTCTCCAAAACAAAATTGGGCAGGAGTTCCCCCTTTAATGTAAGTTATCAACATTGCTGTAAAAAAAAACATAAATGTCAACGTATCTCAAAATTTAGCTTTTGCTACTTCACATATTGTAATAGAGTTGGTAATGACAATTGTTTCTCCTTCAAAGATAAATGGGGTTGCTTTCTTTAAAAGTTAAATATGATTGACGTAACCATTTAGCCTTAAAGAGATCGGCAATTAATAAGACAATGTTTAACGTTGAAGAAAAGGATTTAATTAAGTATTCTGGTAAAGTATAGTAAAGTAAAGTATGTTTTCTTTATCTAAAGTCGGATACCTATATATACAACATGATAATTACAAGTCACATGCAAAAAAATATTCAAATCCATACATATTTACTGAAGTTATCAAGTAAACAAGACACAATTCTCAAAATTGGTAATTTTTCAACCAAAAACTAAGATTTTCCCCAACAACCCTTCCATCAAATATTTCCATGTAAGAACCCATCCAGGATAATGATAATTAGAAGCCACATGCAAAAAAAATATTCAAATCCATTCATATTTACTGAAGTTATCGCGTAAACAAGGCACAACTCTCAAAATTTGTGATTTTTCAACCAAAAACTAATATTTTCCCCCCAAACCCTTGCTTCAAATATTGCCATGTAAGAACCCATCCAAGATAATGATAATTACAAGCCACATGCAAAAGATTATTCAAATCCATCCATGTTTGTTCAAGTTATCGCGTAAACAAGAAAGTGTGACGGACGGACAGACACACAGACGGCCACTATAACTATAGTATATTAACAATAGTGGATTTTTTTTATCTTGACCTCTACATTTTCATGCTGACTTTCAATTTATGAACATTATCACATGGCCACAAACCACATATACATATAATCATGGCATGACATGAGGAAGACCAAAACATAACTCCATCAATTCACAGAAAATGAAATACAAAGATAAACACGATGTTTTCATTTACCATACACAATCAATGATATTTCATTGACCTTGATGTCAAAGGTCAAGATCAAATTAATATAATGTTTATAGATGTACTATATAGCTACCATGTATCATCATTTGAATACAAGTTTCACATTAATTGCTTTAAAGGATCCATATTTTCACCCAGTATAAATGATATGCATGCTGTGTTATGTGAAAAGAAAATGAAAATTTTTTATTGATTTTTTTCCGATTGCTGGAGAGCCATTAAAATGTTATTCTGTAATATCTTTAAAACTACTTGGTATATACTTATAAAATTTTGCAGGCGAACTTTTGGGTATACAATCTTCACAAAAATGCAAGAAACTTATTTTGGCTTGAGACCTTATTTGGACCCAAAATCTCATGGCCTGTCACATATATCAATCAATAGAAACTAGAACTGTACAGTCATAAACAAGTATTCTTACGTTCGAATTCATCAGCATAAATACAAAAAACGCTGGTTTTATTTGATCAAAAGGGAAAAAAGAAATATTCGATTCGCGGAGACGACGGAATATTAATAAAAAAAATACTTACAAATTATTCTTATAATTTTTAAGAATTGTTTGTGAGATTTATAGAAGGAAGTCAAACGGACTACACCTGTATATATCGTGGATGTAAACTTTTTTGATTAAATAATACGATTTCTAATGGCGAATGAAAGACATGTTCCTTAACGATAGAGAACTTCCAATTATCTCTGTAGTCCTTTCTTGTGTTTATGATCTTCATATTGATTCAATCATTTAGAGTAGCTATGGTTATCATCGGATATTTAAGAAATAATTCATGGCAGGCATAGAGTTGTGCAAATTTACACATGGACTGGGCCTTTATATTCTAATTTTACCCCGAGCGATATGCCTGCCATGAATTATTTCGATTCTAATATGACAAATACGGTATTTTTGATGACCCTAGGACACCTTAGAATCCGCCACACAACGACTGTTCCGTTTAGCCCCCTTCACATATGATGACGGAATCGGCGCAATTTGAGCACATATATTAAATCAAACTCCTGTTGTGTGAGTCATAACATTATAGATATTTTTCATTTGTTTTTAAAATTTACCTTTGGTGATTCCCAGTACGCACACATACATTCCATAGTGATATGTGTCATACATGAATAACAAAATGCACTAACCTTCATGCATTGTTTACAGTACTTTTTCCTTCATTGATAACTATACGGGTATGTAATAAAGTTACTGATATTTTCCAATTTGATGGCATTTTGCATTTAGCTACTTAAACAAGTAAAATACTCAAAAAATCGTAAAATAACTCAATAACCAACCTGTGTCAATATCACCAGCGTCCCTTGTTAAATGCGTTAAAGGATGACGATAAATTACAAATTTCAAAGTCGATAGATGGTTGTCTTAAATATTATTTCGGGATTTTTTTTTATGTGTAGTTGTTGTGTATGACCTCACGGAAGCGACCTTGTAGGCTTTTATTCATTACAGAAACATTTTAAATTATGTTTTTTCTTAAGGACTTAAAAATACGCTCTATGCGGTGCTTTGTTTGTTTACACTCTGTCGTCACGGTAATCTCACAGCAGGAGTCCCATGGAACAGCCAGATTTGTTGTGTACTGCACTTGCGCTAATTATAGAGATATTGAGTAATATCGTGTGTGCCGTTTCATAGACGTCATATTAGAATGTGGTTTATTAGCCACTTCAGAATGCGTTCCATTTCGTTGTGTTCAAACGACAGTGCGTATACGATGCATGTAATTGTTTATTGAATGAACTTTTCCTTTCGGGTTGTCGTGCCATTCGAACGTAGCATGATTTCAATTGGTGTAGTTTCTGGTGACCACGTAAAAGATACTCGCCCACAATAATATCGTAGTCATCAATTTACCACATGAGGTTATCCATCTTCAGGGGCACACCTGTCTTAGCCCCGAGTAGGCACATGCCTAAACATAAATTTCACATTTATTTTTATTTAAAGCAATGCTCCACTTTCCTACTGGAATACGCATATAGATATATTCCATGATTTTGTGAATGATGTTATATGTGAGCTCTTGTCGATGACAAGCCAAAGATACTACTCGACACTCTACATACAACAAACCGTGACTTATACCCGACTATATACAGTATCATCAGTATCTTACTGACATTACTCGGTGCCATCAGCAACAAGTAAGATCTTTAAGTGGATGGAGACGCGTGAAATCCTACTTAAGGTCCAACTTATACACATACATGTGCAAGTCGACTTGATATGATTATTGATGACTTTGTTAGCAGAAGGAATCAGCGCCTTGAATTTGCATCAGCTTAAACAAATGAAAAACTATGAATAATTCATGATGAATAAAAGTTCATAAAGTAACCTAAATCATACATGTATTTGTTTTATCCCTTTTGGCATTAAAGTTTGGAAGGGGATAAAGTCCGAGAGAGATCTATCTGGGTAGCCAAGGAAGTTAAAGTTCTAGTTAGTCAGTAGTAGTATTGTCAAAAAGGCACAACATAATCTAAATTTCATGTTGCAAAAAGCACTTTCAAATTGATCAAAAACTAATTGGTTGTACGTTGAGATAACGACCTAAAACAACTGACAACAGTCAAAAACTAAACTGACCAACAGTGACTGAGACTGAGACATAATAATAACTAATGACTTGATGTATAACTGATGTAATATATAAGAGTAGATGGACCGTCGTGGTCGTGATCATATGTTAGTTGGGTTTACAATTACATGTGTAATCAGTGCCTATCATCACTAATGTTGTGAGTTAGAACACGTTCACGGGGAGCTGTACTCGATACATCATTAGTTGATTACGTGTGTCAGTGACTTACGACATGGTGGTTTTCTCTGGGTACTCCGGTGTCATCCACCAATAAAACTGACCGCCACGATATAACTGAAATATTGTTGAAAATGGCGTTGAACAAAATAAATCAAACCATAAATCAGCAACCCTTTTCTTTGATATTTCTTATTACAAGGCTTGTTATCAGTTTATCAAAAAAGATCTCACAGCTTCGTAGCTACGATCGTTACATATTAAACATTGTGTTTCCCAAAATAGCTCTATATTATAAAAAGACCGATATTGGACTTGTCTCAACCCGCACATTGACAATTTTTCGTCTATAGATTTGTGGTGGCCTGTAGGTAAAAATGTATTAGAGTAGATCATCACATTGTTTGCCATTAAGAATTAAGTATGGTTAAAAAAGTGTTTAAAAAAATTGAAAATGACAACTATTGTCTAATTAAATCTATCTATCAGATCTTTAAGATAGTTCTGTTTTATACGTTATGCGATATTATTGGTTATTAATTTAATACCAAACATTACAAGAAAATGGATCGTTTGCGAATGATTTACTTAATTCAAATATCGGTATTTTCTTTCCGTTTCAAAACGATGGCATGAAAAACAACACATACCAATTTAGACATAATGTGTTCCTCGTCACCAGTTTTCGACCGTCAATGTTAATAAGTTATTGAATTGATATGACCTCAATATTTACATAATCAATACCATAATAGACGATGCAATCAAAATTGGTATGCACACTAGATTCCTTTTTTCTTAGTAATTAAAGCTTTGTTTAACGTGACGAAGAAATGAATTACGAACAAAAGACATTTCCAACGTGAAATAATAGATGTGGTACGTAGTTCTTGCTTTTAAAGATTACATTTTTATATCCCCAGCAAACGTAGTTGGGGATATATAGGAATCGGCATGTCTGTCTGTCCGTTGGTTTGTCCGGACCAACTTCCAAATCGTTTGTCCGATTTCTACCAAAATTTCTGGAATGTAATATCATGATGTGTGAACTTTGCAGTATAAAGGACTGTATTTTGAGACAATTCAGATGCACTTTGTCATCACAAATTGTCCTATATGATTAATCAGAAGTTCATGAAACTTTGTGCATTGCAAGATCCTAATATGAAGATGTGCACATTTGTAGGATATCCCAGTTCATTGAGCTTTATCCCTGTTATGCTTTTTTGGACTTTTGTTTAGACAATTCACCTTGCACTTTGTCATAAGTCTCCCACATGCTTAATGAGATGTTTGTGAAACTTAGTATATTGCGAGATCCTAATATGAAGATGTGCACATTAGTAGTATATCCTGGTCCATCGAATTTCCCAGAATTGTGATTCTAAAAGTTGTATTCCAAATATGTTTTGGCTCAATTAAGATGATGGGGGACGCGGGTGGTATTAGTCCCGGGTAACGGACAGTTAAGTTATTATATTTATGTATCAAAGCGGGACTCCTGCATCCAGCAGTACCTCTAGCGAGATATGATTTCTTGCGGTCATTTTAAGCAATTTCAGCGACATAGGTTAGTCAGATTCAGTCTATTGTTTTACGCCATAATCCACAAAAAAGTAATAATATTTAATATTTTGTATATCTCTTCTCGCCATTTCTTAGCATTATATTTAGACCAATAAAAAAAGTGCATAGTTAACAAGAACTATTATTTTAAGATATGTATTACTGTCGGTCCGTCTATATAGGGTACATGGTTTCAAATTTGAAGGCGTTTTTAAACGGATTTTGATTATTTTTTATCCAGAAGGCGTGGCAATTTCTAGGCATACTCTTGTTTCGCTAGTTTTCATTTTCTTGTGATTTACACTTTAATTTGCTTTAAAATCCAATTTACAATGTATTTTCTAATAAAAGTGGAATCCTGAAATAACATCATATTTTTTAAACCACAAGAAAACAAAAAGTGGAGCTGGTTGCCAGTTATCTTATACGTTAACATTCCTGTTATTTATATTTGAAGACCTATATATTTCATGGAATAGGTATCGCACGCAAAAGGAGGTTAAATAACTTAAGATTACAAATTACCTGTGTGATCAAACACACCCTGTATATTTTTAGAATAGTACCCCTTCCTATTAACAAAGGCGTATTCGTAGTCTAAGTATGGTGCCTGTATTTATATCATGTGTGCAGTCAATTGTCCCTACAACGCCAGGAAAATGGACAATGTCATAAAACGCTGTTTTAATTATGTTCCTCTGACAATCTGTAGAGGGCCAGGTGATATTTTGTCCAAATATATCACACAGAGCATTAGAGATATCTCTTACTGCTCTCGAGACACTTGAAATATGATATTCCATTGTATCACCGATTACTCTCATCGGACTCCCTGGTGCAAGGTAATATCTCAGGGCAAGCTTTAATTGTATGTCTATCGGTATGGCATGAGACCCAAGAGTTGGTCTGCACAATTGTGGCTCTATATATTGATTTGATTTGATTTTTGGTGTTCAACGCCATTTTCAACAGTATTTCATCTATATCATGG
>MJUT01059341.1:0-12714 GCA_002080005.1 Gigantidas platifrons
GTTTATTAGTGACAAGTGTGTAGTTTTCTCCACGTACACATGTTTATTAGTGACAAGTGTGTAGTTTTCACCAGATACACATGTTTATTAGTGACAAGTGTGTAGTTTTCTCCAGGTACACATGTTTAACACCCTAATTAATATAAGATGTTTCATTTATCTTTTCTTTATGTGATGAAGTTTATTAGTGACAAGTGTGTAGTTTTCTCCACGTACACATGTTTATTAGTGACAAGTGTGTAGTTTTCTCCAGGTACACATGTTTAACACCCTAATTAATATAAGATGTTTCATTTATCTTTTCTTTATGTGATGAAGTTTATTAGTGACAAGTGTGTAATTTTCACCAGGTACACATGTTTATTAGTGACAAGTGTGTAGTTTTCTCCAGGTACACATGCTTAACAGCCTAATTAATGCAAGATGTTTTATTTATCTTTTCTTTATGTGATACACTAACATCTAACAACATCAAATAAGGGAGAAGGGGTTGTGGTCATGATTGTATGGTAATTGGATTTACAACTACCTATGCTATCAGTACCCATCACCACTAATGTGAGTTCAAATCCCACTCAGGTGAGGTTTACTCTATACATTATGTGATAAAGTTTGTCAGGGACATACGGCAGGTCGGTGGTTTCCTCCATCAATAAAACTGACCACCACAATAGTTTAGTTTATGATGATTTTATTTGTTAAATTAACAAAAGGGATAGGACACACGTTTTGCCAACTTATGAAGTCTTCTCCCATTAATACAATAAATTCACATAGTATAATGATCATTCTGAGCATGCATATAATACATATAGAAAATATATTGTAGGTAATGTAATAAACGAATTAATAACAAAAAATAAAAGTTGTGTTGTATGGATGCGAGGTTG
The DNA here is from genome assembly GCA_002080005.1 of Gigantidas platifrons. NCBI lineage: Eukaryota > Metazoa > Mollusca > Bivalvia > Mytilida > Modiolidae > Gigantidas > Gigantidas platifrons. The sequence continues at coordinate 891 of MJUT01059341.1, forward strand.
GAGAGTAGATAATTATCGAGTAATTATACTACAAGGAATCTTTTTGAAGATTTAATAAAATTGAAAACGTGTTTGAAGATATTAATATTTTCTTCGTATGTTAAGTCATCAGACCCGCGAGTTAGTAGATTCAGATCGATTGTCTGTACCCAATTTAAATTATTCATCATATTAAGTCTTATTTCGGTATACTTAGGACAAGTAAAAAAATAATGGAATGCATCTTCCCGTGGAGCTCCACAGGAACAAGCAGCATCATTTACTATATTGACCTTTGATAGATCATAATTTAGAAATTAATACGAGTTACGAAGTTTTGTTAGAATAATATTAAGTTTTCTGGGACCATAATAAAAATGTTTCGGGATACGTTTTGTATTATCTGACTGTTCCTTTCGAATGGCTTTTTTGAATTTAGTTAATGTGTCAAGATTACGATCAGATTGATCTAGCCAGTTCCAGAGTTTAACAGTAGATGGAATAAAAGATTCAGTTGTGATCGAGAGTCTACAAAAAGGTATTATTAAATCCGAACCGTTTCTTAAGGGGTAAATAGTTGAGCTTTGTACAGTAGGAGGAATAAGTTCTCTATGATAATTTGGTGCATGTCCGTTCTTTATATTATAAAATAATTGGAGTTTCCTATTATGTCTTCTACTAGAGAGAGTAGTCCATCCTGTTTCTGAGTACAATTTATCTGTTTTTGTAAAAATTGGTAAACCAGTTACAATCCTTGCAGCATCTAGTTGCAATTTTTAAAGTTTGGTTGAATTACACAATCCACAATTATCCCATATTTCACAGGCATATTCAAAAATTGGGCGGATATATACGAAGTACAGTTTTTCTAGATTTTGTCTACTTAACCTATATTTTAATTTTCGCAGTATACCTAAATGTCTTGATACGTTTAAGATTATATTTTCAATATGGTTATTCCATTTAGCATCACTTGACAAGGTTACACCCAAGTGTTTATGACACATTGTTATAGGGATATTGTTTCCATTAAATGAGAAATTAAAGTTATATCTAACGTCTGTATTGGAAAATAACATAATCTCAGTTTTGTCTGGATTAAAAGACATTAACCATTTTGAGGACCAGGTATTTAGTTCACACAAGTCATGATTTATAACATTTTCAATTTCAACAACATTTTGACTTGAATAACCTAAAGAAGTATCATCTGCAAAGAGTCTTACTGAGAGAGAGGAGCTTCCCTCCAATATCATTTATATAAATTAAAAATAGCAATGGGCCTAATACCGAGCCTTGGGGGACCCCAGCAGAGACTTCACAAACAGTTGATGATGTTGCCCTGTTAATCACTTTTTGTTTTCTTTGATACAAGTAATTTCCAAACCATTTGATTGAAGGACCTTTTATACCATAAGAATTCATTTTATGTATTAAACCCCTGTGCCAAACTTTATCAAAAGCTTTGGAAAAGTCACAGAATAAAAAACAGCTAAATTCTTTTTTTTCTAGTGAATTGAGTATAGAGTTGTATAGTTCTAACAACTGGTGGATAGTAGAATGTTTCGGAAGAAAGCCAGACTGATATTCATATATAAGTTTGTTTCTAACAAGATAATTATAAACATTTTTATAGACTACTCTCTCCATAATTTTACCACAAGATATTGGACGGTAATTTGAAGGCAAAGAGGCATCCCCTTTTTTAAAAATAGCTATCATGTGTGCAATTTTCCAGCTTGAAGGATACTGGCCTTGTCGTAAAGATTTGTTGAAGATAATTTGAAGTGGTTTGGCAATATAACTGAAATATTGTTGAAAGTGGTGTTAAACACCATATACCTGACACATAAGGGATCATATAAGCTAGACTTTTATTAATATTTGACTGAACAATCATTTACAAGACAGTTAAATATATTGACACATTGAGCAACAGCTCTCATCATGTGCTTGGTATAAATACTGGTAGTCTCGTCACTGATTGGTTGGTTGAAATTACGAACTCTGACGTGATCCCATACAATATGTTTGTAAAAAAAAAATTAATATAAAAAAAAATGCAATAAACATCTAATTTTAATTAGAATGTGTACCAATATACTAGTAACTGCAATATTATTTAAAATGGCGTTGAAGATCCATAATCTGATCTAAATTTTGTCCCTTAAATGTACAAACTAAACCATATAGCATGTTTCAATTAGACGCGTTTTCTGCCCCTGATTGTTCATGTCAATCAAAATCTATATCCTGCATGGTTCATTTGCATTCTACAAAACTGGTTATAACACTGAGGTTGTGGAGCAGCTTTGTAATGGATATTGCTAATTTTGACCATAGACGAATGACCTGGACTGTGAGTTTGAATGGATATTCTTATAAAGTGAGTGTATGAATTAGGGTTAGGGTTATGGTATAAAACACCATTTTCAACAATGTTTCAGCTATATCACAGCCATCAGTTTTATTAGTGGAGGAAACCGGAATACCTGGAGAAAACCACCGACCTGCCTCAAGTCACTGAAAATCTTTATTACATAGTGCTGTATTGAGCACACCTCACCATGAGAGGAATTCAAACCCACAATGTGAGTGGTGACAGGCACTGAATGCATAGGCAGTTGTTAATCCAAATACCATACGATCATGACCATGACAGCCCCTGTATGAATTAAAATAGCTAGACTGCTAAAACAAGTTAACAACATCGTATCTAAAAGTTATAAGTTGCAGTTATGTGAAAATCTTTTCACTCACAAATAAACATGCATGATTTAGTGTCTTAGATTATGCTTTTGGGAGCTCTCTCTCTCATAGTAACCACTTGTCATTTTTTGTTCACATGGACAATGTACCGGTATATATAGTTCATATGGAGACAAAATGATTAAGCGGGCAATATATAAGGTTCAGATGCCAACTTCACAAGTTTTGTCAGATTTGGTATTTTAATTTTAAGTCACAAGCTGTGTATGACATTTTTCCTTGAGTAATTGTTGTTTAATGCCAAGTGAGCAATATTTCAGCCATATCATGGAGAGAACAAGTTAATTATCTACGAGATGATAATGATCTTTGCTGTGTACCAGGCCAACACCCTCAGTTGGACTTTTATAGTGTTAACTCACTGTAACAACAGTCTGCAGTTATACATGTTGCTCAACTCTGACACATTAGTCACATTAGTCTTTGCAGAAATACAGCAAATAACAATTTCATGGTTATTGGTTTGACCAAAACATGGCTCGAACCCACAATCTATCATACTCCAGGCAAGCATGTTTCCAATTACACCATCAATGTGGTCCATTTATCATTGAAACTGACAACTATTGTATCGGCATTCTTCTGACAAAGTCAGGCTACTAGTATATTAAGAGAAAAAAAAAGATCAACTCAGATTCTTAACATATAATTGGTAAAAAATATAAAACAAAATAAAAGATCACTAATGATATAGAAGATACTTCATATAAGTCATCTTATAATTTAAGTTTTAAAAATTACCCTGGTATATAAAAATCAGTTAAATTCTTCTAGAAATCCCTGACAATACTTGTAACATTTAGGTACAATAATACATAGTGGTATCTTTAAAAATGCAACAATGACAAAGGCAATATTTAAAAAAAAATTAAGCATCCCATTTTTCAAAGCAGTAGTCGATAGCAACGAAAGAAAATCATTTAAAAAATCTATTTGTTATTACAATTCCTATACAGTAGTCCCCCTCTTATGTGGCAACTCCTTTTGTAATGAAAAAAAATGGCCTTATAAGAGAGGTGGCCTCTCTTGAGAGAGGCAATATACTAGTAGTGCATCTGAAATCTGGCCTTATAAGAGGGGTGGCCTCTCTTCAGAGGGACATTTTACTAGTATTGCATCTGATATTCTGGCCTGATAAGAGGAGTGGCCTTTAGAGGGGGTTGTCTTATAAAAATGGGATCACTGTACTATACAACTTTGTATCATTGTTGTTGATTTCTTTCTAGTAGCTTAATGTCCAGCAGCATATAATTCATGCATATCCTGGACAACCTTTTGATATTAAAGAGGTTTATTAGTTTTCAACATAAACCTTAGGCAGCTTAATGAAATTAGATGATAAAAATTAATTTCAATGGGAGATAACTGACTGGTGCATATAAATAAATTTGAATGATAAAAATGTATTTCAACGGGAGATAACTGGCTGGTGTTTATGAATATGTAAAAAATAAAACAAACAAAAATCACCAGAGAAATTATTACATTGTTGTTTATAGCAGAGACTTATCAGTATACTAGTATAAAATTTATCTCTTAAGTCATTAAAAATACACTGATATCAAATACATGTATATGTAGCTTGACTTAATTAATAATTTTGTTCTGTGAAATTTGGTGGGTTTTTTTCAATTCAAAATTTCGACAACGAAAAATTACTTTCTTTTCAAAGCCTTTATCGAAAATATAAACCATTTAATTTTGTCATAAATTTTTCATAAGTGAATGTTATTGTTCCAGTTACCATGCAGCCAACAATCTTTACACTTTTAAATTTTTTTTTTTATTATTAATTAATGTATGTTATTATTAATTAATATTTGTGTATGCAGCGAAACTTTTCTCATCCTGAACACTCGTAAGGTACCCTTTTTACATGTCTGTATAGACAGGTGCTCTGATTAGACAGTTAAATTTTTAACAATTTCAGATATTGAGACTGCATTTAATAGTTGGTTTACACAGGATTCTGATTTATCAAAGGTTAGAATTAGACAGGTTTCAAACGTACTATATTTTGTGATTTCCATTTCACCCAAAATTGCACAAAAATTAGAAAACTAGAACAATTTTTAATATAAATGTACAAAAAAGCATATTACAATTATTAAAACATTATTGTAACAGCCATCAAGTGACAATTTGGCCTCAGAATTCTAATATATCACTCCATAATTACTCTACATTATTTTTAAATATTAAAAATCAAACCGTTTGTACATAATTTCCAATGAAGAGAAATTTTATAAATACTATAAAATAATTTATTCAAAGGCACATTTTATATATCAATAAAAAAAAACAAGCTTGAACATTATATTTATCATGCATCAATAAAAAAAAAAAAAATCAGCCATTTTTCAAAGCTTTACAATTTTAACATCATGATAACAATAGAAATACACCGGTAAAAGTTTTTTTTATACATGATTTACAATTAAATTTTTTTAAAATGACTGCTGTATAGGGTCAATTCTACATTGTGACCTTATGTATTACTGCTATGTACATTGTGATTTCATGTCATGTGTACATGTTGGCAACAACATTTTTAGACAACATTGTTAACATAATGTCACCACTTTCAAGAGTTACAATATATATTTACTGCTGGCATCAAATACATATATAAAGAATAGCATAGCATGCATTTTAAAGGTGTGTTACAGTCACAGTGGCAAAGCATGTTTACAAAAGGTGTGTTACAAGTTTTCCGAAAAATTTGTTTCAAACTTTTTGTTGCTATTGGTGATGGATTTAAAAAGGTAATGTGCTTAGGTGATCAAAATAGAACCTATCAAAGGCCCTATCAAACATTTTTGATGATGTGTTTAGACGGTCAAATTTGTGTTTGAAACAAGTGCACAGCTAAAGTTTGAAGTGAATTTGACTGTAAATGAATTCGAATTTTGAATTTTGGTGTTTAATGCCACTTTCAGCATTATTTCAGCTATATCATGGCAACCAGTTTTAGTGGTGGAGGAAGCCGGAGTACCCGATGAGAACCACTGACCCTGGGCAAGCAACTGGTAAACTTTATCACTTGCGGCTGTGAGTCGATACTGTAAATGTAAATGCTGGCCAAATAAAAACAGTATCTTTCAGTATTTAACATAAATTATCTACATCTGTAGTTCTTTGTTTTATTACAACTCTATCCCAGTCTTGGTTAGAGGTTTCTTCAAAGATTGTAATGAAGAAAGTATAGTCTCCTACGTGATTCAAATGAGTGATTCTATGTCAAACTATTAACTAAGTAGAGTACAACTAAGAAAACTACAACAGATCCCTTCATCTGCTACAAATTTATTATTATGAATGATTGATTGATTGATTATTGCTTAACGTCCAGCAAGCAGTATTTTAGTTCATTTATGAAAAGAAAATCTAAAATATCTTTTAATCAATATTAACTATTATTAATTCTGCTGAATACATGAGTTCATAATTTAGAATGAGAATTAGCATTCAACCTGAACTCAGTTGATAGTTTTTCCAGTAATACATCAATACATCAAATTATGACAAAATAAACAAAATATCAAGCAAGTCCTATTTTTATGACAATTTGTATCAGTATGTAAAAGTCATTGATAGCTGTCTAGATTTTTCTATTGGATCAAGATTTTTGAACTGATCTGGCAGTATTGTATTTTTTGTTTTTCATTTCATTCGTAGGTAAATGTATGGTTCTACCATCCCTAAATATAGAATAAGAAAATGTGTATTATTTGAACACGGTCAACATGTTAAAAAAAAACTAAATTCATATGCAGTAACCATGGAATTGTTATTTGTCTTTTTTTTAATCTTTAAAACAAAATAAATAAAAAGACTAAAAATCTACAATTCTGCATTTTAATCTTCATAAAGGAGACAAAATACTATACAAATTGTTTAAACAATTCAGGAGACAAAAATGTTTGTAAATACATGTACATGTGTACAAAAAATGAAATAAGACTTTGTGACCAATATTATTAAATTGTTGTGTAAATAAGCATCAAATTATGATACAGTCAAAAATGTTCTATGATGACAGTGAAAGACAATGTAGTAATATTATACTGGTATTACAGAATGTTGTGAATAAATTTACATATATATATAAATAGATTCAAGGTCAAACCTCGTAATAACCATGACAACCCACAATCAGTTTTACTATGTTCATTATTTTTTTTGTAATAAAGTTAATTTGTCATTCCATGTCATGTCTAAATATAAAATTATTGAGGATATAACAATTAAAAGAAAAACGTCCATCACAGTCCTCGAAATGAAAATTTGAACTTACTGGTCCAAATTAAATTCTTGAATTTATTTTATTTACATGTATATATCTAAATAAAAACTGAAAAATTAACTGGTCCGAACAAAGTTTTACTGGTCTTGGGCCTGAGGACCGGTGTTCATCGTGAGGACTATGGACCATGGATTAGGCTGTCCATGAATGATTTGGATTGGGTTATTGGTGATTATTTTCACTTTGAGAAATTTTTCAATGGTATCGTGACAACTAGAAATGTTTGGGGAGAAAAGCCCAAAGAGTTACAATAAACTGACCAATGAACCTATGGTAAATGTCTGGAAGCCCATAACAGTGATGTTTGATTTGTCGTCAGAAGACAACACGACTCCACCAATAAATAGGAGTACAAAGTAATTTTATTTTTTTTAAATAGTACTGGGTCTAAAGGATTATAAATCAAAAACATATACATGTACAAAAAATGTTCATTATGTTTGTCAAAATTCATGGTGTAATAGTAAACAGACAATTTTATAACATACTACTAAACTACGATCGGTCAACTTGATGGTTTCATATACCATAACCCGTAATAACAATCAGAGGACCATTTGTTGTTTGAAACTTTAATACTTCTGTCGCTTTTTTAACAGAAAATTGCTAATCCCTAAGGCACCTCCTAATCCAAACCTTACAAAATTTTCCCCTACCAATGGCCCCATTGCAAAAAGTCCAACTTCGTGATTGCTTTGAAAACTATACATATCAACATCAAATGGATTATGTTTACATTCAATCGAGTATCTGGGAACGACACCCAAATTCTTGCCTTCTGAAGGTAGGAAGGATAAATCAGGACGAGATCCTATTAGTATGACAGCCATGGAGATATCTACAGAGATTATATCTTTACTGTCAGTTGATTCTAGTAATGCACCCTGGTCTTCCTTCAAGTCAATTAACTGGTGTTTACAATATGATTTATATAGTGGGTCTGACAACTTCCCTTTCATCAAGGAATGAATTCTGTGGTATTCTGGATAAATTCCAGAGGGAAGTTTCTTGAAAATAATACCGGGGTCATTTGGTCCTTTTCTAAAAACATGTATCACAGAAACCTTTGATTCTAAAGCCATGAGTATTGCATCAGCTGCACTCAAACCTGACCCTACAATTAAAACAGGGTCTAGCAAAGGCAACAAGCGTCTTTCTGCCAGGCATTTTTCGAAGTCCTGCAGTGAATGTATGACATGGGGGAGATCTTCTCCAACAATATTGAGTTTGTTTGATATATCAAATGTTCCTGTTGCTATGACAACATGGGGTGCTCTGTAACAAAACTCTTCGTGTAATTTGCTGCCATTTTCCCTGTCCGTGGGCTCGTCATATTCGATGTATCCTCTCACCTCCCACATGTAAGGATGGTTCTTTCTAAAATTTTTACAACATGGTAATCTTTCACCACTTTCAGAGTCAATACAAGATTTGAGTTCAAAGACTTTTTGGACCGAGGTAACTGTATGGTGATTGTAGAAAGATTTCAACTGATTCTGTTTAACAAAAGTAGTGTAATAATTCTTAACGTCTGCCACACTGGCCCTGTTGTTGTACACTTCCTTATCTTCTTTTCTGTAAATGGAAAAAAAAATGGTTTGGTTTCATTGGTTTGGGTTTATGGTGTTTAATGCCACTTTCAACAATATTTCAGTTATAACGTGCCAGTCAGATTTATCGGTGGAGGAAACCACAGAAAACTACCAACCTGTCGCAAGTCACTGACAAACTTTATCACTTAATGATGTATCGAGTACACCTCACCATGAGCGGGGCTCGAACTCACAACATCAGTGGTGATAGGCATTGAAAATCCAACTACAATTCATATCACGACCATGACGCCCCTGGAGAAAAAAATGTTTTCAATTGAAGTAAAAGGATTAAGTAAAAAAATGACTTCCTTTTCATTACTAGGTAACAGGATCTGATATTTTTTATTTCCTAGAATAATCATAAAAAGAGGTCTATCAATAAATAAAATAGAAAATAATTACTTGTGGTTTATAGTGCATTCTATCCTGATTTTTTGTTTTTTAATTTCAAACATCGAACTATGTTGAAAACAATGTAGAGTTTTAACAAGACAACTTAATGTTCTTTTCCCATGTGAAATTGAATTCAAACATATGCCAATCTGCCTTTAAATGGTTCCTTATAATTCTCTCAAAATTAATACTAACATTTGTATTTGTTTTTAAAATAGGAGAGTTGTCAATGCATATACCAGTAATAATATATAGACTTGTTTGTACAGTATTTAAGTAAAATAAATACATATAATAAGTAATGGTACTTAAAATTTAAAAGATCCATGTAATTTTGTATTTTTTTTAAGATAGGAGTGTTGTTAATATATATAAATTTAAATAAAATATGCCAGGTTAATTCATTTCAATTCAAGACGATATCAAGCTATATGGAGTTACACAAAGTCATAAAAAATGAGTGGAAATTACGAAATAATTTTTTTTATAGATAAGAAAAAAAAAAAAAGTTTCCTCAAAGAATTTTTCTGTCCAAATATTGGTTTCTAGCGATAATCTAATATTTATTAATTTTCTCATTAGAATAAATTTCAACAATGATATGTACTTTACCTATCAATGGATTACGCCCCCACTTTAACAAAGAGAATGTCAAGTTCAAGGTTATATCTTCAGAATTTTCTTACATACATCTTTTAAATTTATTTTACTTATATACCGTGCAAACAAGATTACATATTGATATCACGTATTCCAAAGCTGAATATTTGACACAATTTCCTAAAATAGTGTATTGTGCAAGTTAAATTATATTTAAAAAGCTTAATGTAATTGATAGATTTTCTTTAATCCTGCCATTTAAACCATGACACATATCAACAAAACAATATTATTGTGATATTATTTATTACATAATGTCACTTCACATATTATGTATCAAGAATTAGATAATTATACTGAGCCCGTTCTTGGCCATTATTTGAACTTTAAAGAATGAATTTTGAACAATCCAAGATTTCAAACAATACATAAGAAAAAAACTTATTCAAAATGACAACATTTTTAAAGATTTATTGAAAAATTAAAAACCAGATATAATCAATGTCTTTAACAGCTATGGATACTACACAAATAATAAAAGAACTGCATAGTGCATAAATGTGCAACGTATCCCCCCGCACTTGCATAATATTTAGTTTTATATATTTATAGAAAGCAGCCTTGCAGTCTTAATATATAACATTAAACAAGCTACATGCAAAAAATTATTCAAATCTATCCATGTTTACTAAAGTTATCGCATAAACAAGACAATTCTCAAAATTGATGATTTTTCAACCAAAAACTAACATTTTCCCCCAAAACCCTTGCTTCAAATATTTCCATGGAAGAACCCATCCAAGATACTGATAATTACAAGCCACATGCAAAAAATTATTCAAATCTATCCATGTTTACTCAAGTTATCGCGTAAACAAGAAAGTGTGACAGACGGACGGACAGCCGCTATTACTATATCCCTCACCGCTATCGCGGGGAATAAAACTAAATGTATGTAAGAAATATCATGCATTTATCTAATCCTCTTAAATTTAATCTCTGAATATTAATTTGATTAAACATTAAAAAATTTAAAAAAAATCTTTATTAAACATTGATGAATTTAAAATTAAGCTACACATAACAAAAGTACATAAAACCAAATTACCAATAATCAAATTACATATAGTCAAAGTACATGTAATCAAACAAGATGTAACCAAATTACATGTAATCAAACAAGATGTAATCAAAGTACATATAACCAGACTACACGTAATTAAACAGCATGTAATCAAGGTACATGTAACAAAACTGTAGCAACAAAAAGAACAGATAGTTAAACTACTGTAATCAAAGTACAGGTAATCAAACTACATGTAATAAATGTACAGGTAATCAAACTACATGAAATCAAGGTATAACCACTTTAATCAAACAACATAAAATCCCTGCACATGTAATCAAACTACAAGTAACCAAATTTGCTAAGGTTTAAATTCTACCTACATGTAATAATTTATGATCCAGTCTTTAAATGGAAGGGACGGCAGCTCCATCCAGTTAGCTAAGCTTAATGTCTGTAAAGTGCCATCCATTTTCTAAAAGAAAAAATTACATTTATTTATTGTAGATGTGTGTAATATGACACTGAATATCTGACTAAGGGATGGTTTTGTTGATTTTGAACAAAGAGTTTCTATTTTTCACATCCCACTAAGCTCATTACATTCTTGTTTATTCTTAATTAGAAAAAAAAATGTTCNGCAAAAGTGACTAACGGTCTCAAAATCCTGGCTAAATCCCTGATAATGATGAAAGTCAACAGGAAAGAGAACATTCAACATCAGAAGACTCCGATATCGATGAAAGTTCCCAAGCTCATGACAGACTGATAAATACCGACTGGTGAGGTTTTGTTTATTTGTTGACAATAATCGAAAAGAAAACACACGATTGAACGAAAAACTGAAATAATATAAGTCAACAGGTTGTTCTGACGATGATATCGTACCCCACCGAAATTTACGAAAGTTTTATAGATGAAAGATGACTGTCCTACGTAGTGCCTCATATGTCCCCCTTTTTACGATTCTACTTCTACATCTAGTAGGCCAAGAAATATTTATCAAGTGATTTATTTTATTTTAATCATTTTTTAATACTGCTCTCATTTCTTTTACAATTCCCTTATAGTGGAAAAGATTAATTTATTTGTTATGATTTATTTAAAATGTCTCAA
>MJUT01059341.1:13632-30036 GCA_002080005.1 Gigantidas platifrons
TGGCGCATGTGACGTCACGAGTGGTTCAACCTCATTATCGCACTCAGAATCTGCATAATTTCTAGGTCAGCAGAAAGGGCGATAAAAGGGGTGTTTATCCCTTTGTACGTATCGTTAATCACATGAAAGTGAAAAAGAAATTATTTTTACAGCATTTTGGAAGTATTTCACTAAGTTTTGTGACAAATTTTAAAATCGTGTCATTTGTCCTTTAAATAGATAAAATAATAATTATTTTGCTTGTCAAGAGTCCTTTGACTAGCCCTAGCAAGAACTGTACACAGGAATTGTGTTGGGTTTTCATGTTTTATCGACACTCAGAAATTTTTCAGTTATATTGTGACCAGATATATTCCACCCAAAACTGATATAATGAACTGATAGATGAAATTCCCGGCCTCCAAAAGATCTTAAAATTAGCATAATGACAAACTAAATTTTAATTCCTACCTGCCACGCTCCTCCAGGTTTACCCTTTCCAAGAACTATATGATTAATGCTATGTTTGGGTTCATGTTTCCAGTTTAACAAGGACGGATTATTAACACCCATATCAGCATCAGGTCGGCAGAGATTGTCAAACAACAGGGCAACAGGGTTAGATGATCTTCCTTCTAATCCTTCAGACAGCAGTTCTAAGTCCTTTTAAAAACATCAAAGCAACATATATATAATAAAAGGCATTTTATGGGTAAGTGCTAGATGTTTCTTTCAAAATAAAGAATTTGTCTTAAGGAAGATTGATATTACATAGACAGTATAAATGTTAATTTAGCTCAGTATGACAAGTATATTGTTTAAGTGATTTTGGACTTTTAAAATTGACACCAAAACTTACGGTCATACAACTTTTGAGCAAGAGTTTGTACTCACACTCAAAATAATAGCCAATCAGAACACTGTATCAAACAAATTCTTTGTTGCGATTGGACAATTTTGGAGTAGGAGTTCAAAAATTGTACTGAAGAAAGTTTATGACCGTAACCCCATATCAACTACTAGACTACCTTATTGTGAAATGTTTCAACAGACGTGAAATATTTTCTCATTGGCTAGTCCTCAAGATGAGCACCAGTCCTCCAGCCCAAGATCAGTAAATCTTTATTTGGACCAGTAAATTTTTCAGTTTTTAATTAGAAATATATAAAAATAAATTCAAGAATTGATTCAGACCAGTAAATTCTAATTTTGATTTCGAGGACTGTTGGCCACTTGTTCTTGAAACGTATTCGTGACATATATTCTTCGAAGACATGCACCAGATTATATAATTTCTACTAAAAAAAAACATTACAAACCTCTTCGACTATAGATTTGGTTTTATCCAGCTTCTCTAACTTTTGGTTTAAGTAAACATTGGAATGGGATCCTCCATTGTAATAAGGACGATTTCCTGATAAGAAATAGGACAGACAGATCCCTGATGGTCCATTTCCTGTAAAAAGGATAATGTCTTAAAATACCTGCAAAATGTATAAAAATACTCAAAATTATTACCATGGTTTGACATGAAATTCTTCCAAAAAAAGGAAAACAGTGTGGCAAGTTGTATGAATCTACAAAAATAATCAATCATTAGCATAAGAATAAGAATAAGAATAAGAATTTTTATTGCCAATTAAGGTCCCACAAGGGGAAAACAATTTAATACAATGATTGGAATGATTGGAGACATATAAAGATACATGTAGATACAAAAAACAAACAAAAAACAGGAAAACATATTTATGTTCAGTGACTGCACGGCCAGATCAGAGCCTATCAAATACCACCATAAATCAATTCACATTTAATATAACATGTATAATAACTATAATAATTCACATTACAAATAAGTAATGATATCTATACAATCAGTTGTGTCCTCGCATCAAAAAACATTCTTCAATAAAGCTACCTAATTTTTTTAAAACTTGTTCATTTTCATTGGTAAATAGCCAGACAAATTTTGATGATGTGTCCATGTATCTAAAATTTGGACACAATTCAATAACTTTATCAAAAAATTTTACTCTAATATTTTCATATAAGGGACAGTCTACAATAAAATGTTTCTCATCTTCAATATCTCCCTTAGAACAATTTGTGCATTTTCTCTCTGGTCTTATAATGTTCTTATATCTGCCAGTTTCAATATTTAATGAATGAGCACTGATTCTTATTTTACAGATTGACTGTNGAATTTTAAAATTATTAATTTCTAAATATTTCTCTTTCCCAAAATGGGTTTTTATGTAAAAGTATGTATCTAATTTACCTCTGTTGCTACCAATGGCATCTACCCTTTCTCCATTCCAAAAATCAAGAAAACTGTTACACATATTATCTTTTACTTGTTTACACAACTGACCTAATTTGATATTTAAACTCCTGATCTTCAATTCATCCATAATATATAATATACTTGAATACCATGTATTGATTTTACTAAAATGTAACTCTTTATTACATATATAAGCATCAAATAGTAAACCTTCCTGTTGACCTTCTAATCTGTGACAATATTTTAACATAGCTAAAATTACAGAGAAATATATAGGATAACGTCCAAGCTCAGGCATAACTGCAATATTGGTAGTTTTCCTATTTACGCCAAGAATGTATTTTAAAATTTTTACATGTGATTGCTCTGTACGGCTGGTTGAGAAAAATTTTTCAAAACAATAATCACTTTTTTTCCTACAACTGGACGAATCAACAGAAAACATACCCCAAATTTCACTCCCATAAGTTAGAATTGGTTTAATGGTATGATCATAAAGATGTAAGAAGGTGTTTATACTAGGATTTGTTGAAGACAAACAATTTTGTAACTTAGCATATGAAAGGACAAAATAGTGACATAGTTTCTGATATGAGGACTGCCAAGAAGTCAAATACCCCATTTTGTTTTAAAATCATATGAAAAACAATTAAATGGACCCAACATCTTATCTACTACACTGTATTATATACCTGTCATAAAATGTTTAGTTTTGGTTATTTACATTTGTACCTGTAATTCCTCAAAAATAACAAAGGTAAAATTTGTGAAAAGTTGCAAAGCGTAAAAAATAATAATGAAATTATTTTTTTTAATTGAAGTTATGATAAGAAAAGCAGAGTCTCATCAAGTTTTTATCAGTTTTTGACAACTGAAGGTTAATGAGTAAGAAACAACATTTTTCAAATTATACAATTTTTTTATAAGAATGATACATCAAAGGAAACAGTGAGTAATTGTATGACAAAGCCTAAGTTTATCCTTTTTTGTTTTACATATAAAGGGGAATAACAAAAGTCAAAATGGCAGGAAAAGAACCAACATGACCTTACGGGATCTTTCTTTTATCAAATATAACATTGCATCATTTTTTAAAAGGAATCATCTAAGGAATTTAAGATATTATCTTCTTCCTTGAAGTACATCCACCGGCTTGGTGTATGTTTGTATGGTAAAGAGCAACATTTTTTCCATTCTAAAGTAGCTAACATCAGTCCTCGAAATGAAAATTTGAATTTACTGGTCCAAATCAAATTCTTTAATTTATTTTATATATATAAAAATAAAAACTGAACAATTTACTGGTTCGAACAAAGTTTTACTGGTCTGGACCGGTGCTCATCATGAGGACTGTAACATTGCAAAGGTAACAACAAAAAGAAAAAGCCAACAAAAAATAAGTAGACCTGTCTCTCATCAGATGTATCTAAGTGTGAAATTTATTTTAAAAGGATGAGTTGAAGAAAATGAAAGTTACAAAACATTAGATTGCCAAGTGATAGACAATAGCACATCATACAATGCCCGTCAAGTGGAATACCCATTATATAATTACATCTGTACTGCATGGAAATAATTAGACAGAAATAAGCTTAAAAAATCATAACTTTATTGTACAGTGATATCTGTCTAAACTGAACCTCATTGGAACCAACATTTGTGTTCAGTTTATACAAGTTAATTTAATAAACATCTCCTACACTGGGGCCATTGTGGTCATGGTCGTATGGTAGTTGGATTTACAACTTCCTGTGCAATCAGTGCCTATCACTTACACTGTGAGTTCAAACCCCACTCAGGCGAGGTGTACTCGATACAACATTATCTGATAAAGTTTGTCAGTGACTTGTTCCAGGTCAGTGGTTTTCTCCAGTTTCCTCCATCAATAAAACTGACTGCCACGATATAACTGAAATATTGTTGAAAGTGGCATTAAACACCATTACCCTAACGCTACATCGAGACTTTATTCAAAGTTCGGATGATACATGTACATGATTCCTGTTTATTCAGGGTTCGGCTTAGACAGGTTTCACTGTATCAGAGTTTTTGTTTCACTGTATCAGAGTTTTTGTTTTACTGCATCAGAGTTTTTGTTTTACTGCATCAGAGTTTTTGTTTCACTGTATCAGAGTTTTTGTTTCACTGTATCAGCATTTTTTTGTTTCACTATATCAGTTTTTGTTTCACTGTATCAGAGTTTTTGTTTCACTGTATCAGAGTTTTTTTGTTTCACTGTATCAAGAGTTTTTGTTTCACTGTATCAGAGCTTTTTATCTTCCTTGATTGATAAAATAACTGTGAGGTAATAACATGTGACTGGTAATTACAGCTGTTTATACTTTAGTCATATACACTTCAAAGTATTCCTTTAATTAAGTTTAGTTGAACATACAAAAATGTATTTCTTATTTTTAATAGAGCATGAGAGCTTTCATGATGATAAAAGCATAATTTCAAGTATACAGAATACTCTTTGAATAAAGATTGTATAATTATTAAATATTTCTCTTTTTTAATAGAGTATGAGAGATTTTATGATAATATATGCAGAATTTAAAGGAAAACAGAATTTGTTTTGAATAAAAATTGTTTGATTATTACAACAAGTAAGATTAAAGGTAGTTTTTGATGCAAAAACATGTCTCACCCCACATTCTTCATTTTGAGGGTAAGCTATGAAAACATATATATTTGTATAGGAAGTTGAAAAAATGTACATATCAAACTGACACAATAAAACACTGATTTAAAATGTAGGAGTGTCCTGTACAAAGGCAGCTTCTGTTGGCACCTTTTGGTTAAGCTTATATTGGAAACCCTAAAAGATAGAGTAATCTGTTGACATATACAATGTACTACCATAAGCTCTAAGCTCAATCAATTTGAAGAGAAAAAAAACTGCATCAATATCGGATTAAAACTAACATTCAATAAACCTTTTAAGTATGTGATATTTCAGAATTTGAATCCCCTTTAGACCCCTTTTTGAAATAAAATAGCTAAAAAACATTATGGCTCATCAGGAACCGATGGTGATCATAAATTTTGCAAAGAAAACAAAACTGAATGAAAAATGAAAAAGCTAAAATTTTGTAATTCCAACCTTTTATGTTAAAAATAGTAAAATAGTAAAATAATAAAATAATAACGCTAAATAGTAATAGTAAAATAATAACGTTAAATAGTAATAGTAAAATAATAACGCTAAATAGTAATAGTAAAATAATAACGCTAAATAGTAATAGTAAAATAATAACGCTAAATAGTAATAGTAAAATAATAACGCTATACATTTTGTAGAAAAGGCTTTCCCGAAAGAATTCATTATAAAAAAAATGCAGCAAAATCAAATAAACTCTCCACAAACAAAAAAATAAAACACTCCAATTTTTGCACCTTTAGACCTCTTGCTTGGAAACGTGCACAATTAGAATATTCAAAATCAACGATGACAGTCTCATAATAACATGACAAAAATTCTAAAGTCGTTCAACAAGTTCCATTGAAATAAATGAAATTTTAAAGAGGAATTCTGTTTGAGATAATTTAATTGTTATGAATTCATTAATATTCAATAGATGGCTATTTCTTATAGTACTACACATCAAATCTGGTGGAGTACCATCACATTCTTTACTATTGTGGTAAATAAGTATTTACCATATAGTACTGATATCAAACCCTTAAAATAGAATGTCAACAATCTTATTTTCTGTCAATTAATGAAAATTTATCAATTAATCGAAACTTGTTGATGGTTGATTAATATTTGATCAAAGAGAATTGTTATTATTATCTATTGGTCTTAATGAACTAACATGATATCAATACACATTGATCAATCTTACAAGTTTATTGACTGATTCTGTATTACTAGTACCATCTCTTTGTATGTGGTTAATAATACCAAGTGTCAAATACTGCTTCAATTATACAGTTAAACCTGTCTAAAATGAACCTCCTTGGGACCAAGTTATGTGTTCAGAAAAGACAGATATTTGGATTATCCAGAGTAAATTTACAAAGGATTCCTACATTTGGACTATATTTAAAGTTCAGTTTATACAGGATTCTGGTTTATTTAAAGTTCAGTTTATACAGGATTCTGGTTTATTCAAGGTTTGCTTGAGACAGGTTTTACAGATATTAGATTTTGTCTGTATAGAGCAATGTTACCTATGATACCATTACAGCCTCAAAAATAACATAGTCACTGTCACTGAGTTATAACAAGAGTTGAGTATATATTATATTATCTGACATCAACAGAAGTACGACTGTGGTTTAACACATATCAACATCAAACACTTTGATCCACGTTAATGATGTCCCGTAAATGTAACACATAATAGGCATTCAGTTTTATAATCTTGAAGGGGTTCATACAAAACCTATCAGATCATATTTGCACCTGTATATAATAAATCACTGTCTATAAAGGGCATTTTCATATTTTCCATTTAAGGAATAATGCATATAATTTGAACCTGTATATAAAGGTCACACTGTCAGGTTCTCCTCGGTGCCCTTTATACATAGGTATAACTGTGTAAAAAAAAACTGAACTAACCAATAATAATAACATCAGTGTATTCTGTTCCTGACGGTGTAGCAGACATCTTGAGGACGTTTTAACAGTGAACCCTTGGAAAGTGGATGGAAAGGGTTTTAAGACTGATCAGTATCTCACACTCATCTTTGACTCTGATCAGAACATCTCTACCTGAAGAAAAAAAACACATTTATATTATAATAATAATTAAACTAGTATATAACATATAAAACTAATCTAATTTGATGTGAATACTGCAATCTGATGGGCTGATTTGCCTGCAGCAAGCCAACATTGGTTATACTTCATAACCTGGGTTGGTATTGTGACATCATCAACATATTCATTTGCCAACAACAAATTCAAATAGTCCCAATAAAATAATCGTAATTAAAGTGTGTTGCAAAAATTAAATTATTAGGAATATGTTACATTTTTGAACAGGTTAACCTAGTTTGGAACAGCTTATGCTTTTCATAAACTGTTTCATTTTGGTTTATTAAGCATAAACTACCCACACCAGTTTATATCCTATAACCAGTCCAAAAATTGAACATAATCCTCAACTAATATTATGTACGACAATTTCATATTCAAGACACATTATGTCAAGAATGTTGGATCTTATACTTTTCTGTATTTTATTTTCATTAATTACTAAGTAAAAAATTTAAAAACATATGACTTTTTATTTTCAACATGCATTTTTTGTAGATTAATTGTTAATAATTATGGTCAGAAATTACCCCCAAAAAATCCTTACTCAGTAAATGTTAAGTTCTAACGGAACAGAAGGGGATCATGTAGCGAAAATGATATACATGTAACTACTGGTAACATTTAATATCACCACCGTTAATCACACGATCACATGATCCAATTGTCACTTCAAACTCTTAACTTACAACCCACAAGAAATTTGATTACATAAAATTTAATTCACTTCAATACCAATATATATATTTACATAGTGGCACTACATTTTAATAACATTTCAGAGTTATTACATTAAAATATGTTTATGCAGAAAAGACAAAAATTAGAGATTACATACAGTAATATAGTAACTTTATAAAGAGGTAGTTTAAATCCTATCCATGTTATGTCTAATTTTAATTTCAAGCAAAATTCTTATTTAAAGTTCTAATATGGAAAAATGCAAGCAATATGAATGAAAGCCCTTCAAAAACTATGGAAATTTCAGATGTTACAGACCAGCACTTTTAGTTGCTGTTCGTCTTCTCGTGGACACGAGGACTTCAATGATGAGCAAGAGGAGCATATTACTCATACCTCAAGATGAGCATATTACTCATACCTCAAGATGAACATATTACTCATACCTCAAGATGAGCATATTACTCATACCTCGAGATGAGCATATTACTCATACCTCAAGATGAGCATATTACTCATACCTCAAGACGAGCATATAACTCATACCTCAAGATGAGCATATTACTCATACCTCAAGATGAGCATATTACTCATACCTTAAAAGATGAGCATATTACTCATACCTCGAGATGAGCATATTACTCATACCTCAAGATGAGCATATAACTCATACCTCAAGATGAGCATATAACCCATACCTCAAGATGAGCATATTACTCATACCTCAAGATGAGCATATAACTCATACCTCAAGATGAGCATATTACTCATACCTCAAGATGAGCATATAACTCATACCTTAAAAGATGAGCATATTACTCATACCTCAAGATGAGCATATAACTCATACCTCAAGATGAGCATATAACTCATACCTCAAGATGAGCATATTACTCATACCTCAAGATGAGCATATTACTCATACCTCAAGATGAGCATATTACTCATACCTTAAAAGATGAGCATATTACTCATACCTCAAGATGAGTATATTACTCATACCTCAAGATGAGCATATTACTCATACCTCAAGATGAGCATATAACTCATACTCAAGATGAGCATATAACCCATACCTCAAGATGAGCATGAGACATCTCTTAGCCTGCAAATCAACAGTTCCCTTTAAACTTCTAATTAATATATGCTTTATATTCACAGATGTGGACCATTATAAATTTATTTATTTAAACATTAGAAATGTAAACATACAAACAATGAATTGACAAATACAATATTGACAGAGCATTCTGTTATTCTTTACCTTTATTTTGGAGATATGAAAACAACAAGTAATATTTAAACCACGGGTTTCAGAGTTTAATGGTTAAAGAATCGAAGGTGAAGTGTGAGACTGTTGAACAGCTTAACTTGGAAAACCGTGGTATAAATGATTTGTAACAAGAAGCCATGCAATATCACATCTAGGTCGTTGATTATTGCACAACTCTTTGAGAGTAATAAAACTACAGCCCAGAATTAACATGTGCAATATTTCGTATCTGCATGTATTATTTCATAGTTCTTAGCTGTTGCTTACATTCTGGTATATAAACCATAAAAAGCAGGGGCGGATCCAGGATTACAATTAGGGGGCGCACTTAAAAAAAATCGCGCCAAGCGGAGGGAGGCGTGAAAATTTTGGGGGTATTTCGTGTGAAAAATCACGATTTTATGCAAAAAAATCATATTTTTTTCCAATTTTAGGGGGGGGGGGAATGCGCCGGGTGCGCCCTCCCCTTGAATCCGCCCCTGAAAAGGTCAAAGTAAAAGAATGCATTCCTGTTATAAGATTAGATACAGTACAGTAGAATATTTACATATTATCCAGGTTAATGCACCCATATGACATTTGTTCTACATTTCATAATAATCAATATATAACTATAGATAAATCTTTATCAATTCTAAATTGAACATTCTGTGATTTTTTCATCTTACAATTTTCAAAATACAAAAATATTGAATAACATTTTCTATTTCCTTATAATTCTTGAAATACAGGTCACTAATTAAACTAAAGCCTCGAAAGAGACAGATTTAGTTAACTTGTAATCATTGTTAAACTGGATGATTATGGAGTAAAATACCACCCCACCTCGCCAAAAAATATACACTAATTAGCATTACAAAAATCAGTTGAGCAGTTTATCAGATTATTGGACATTTTACATCTAACATCTGATACTTACCTTGAGAAGGTCTAATTAATGTACAGTTTGCTTTATCATAAAAAAAATCTTTGGTCATACACTAATATCTACAAGAGAATTAAAATATATTGACCAATCAGACAACAGTTCTTGGCATGTACTGGTTTTGATAACTAAAAGTATACATGTGGTAGGCTTTTTGCTGATTGGTTGGTTGAAGATATGAACCCTGACTTGACCCCATACGGGATGATGTAATCATAAAGTTAGATGTTAGTGTATCATCAAAGAAAAAAATATTTTTTTTTACATTAGATCGCAGTTTGTGCCTCATGATCATCATTTAAAAGTACACAAGCATGTCCAGTGATAGTGGTCTTTCTTGTTTCTCTAATTGACAATTGACACTATACAAATTTAATACAAAAAAAAGAACCATCCGATGATCATTAATAAAACGGTACACGTTGGTGTAAAAAAAAATCATTTTACCCTATTTTACATACCGGTACATGTTAGTGTAACATCATTTATCCATTTCACACTAATTTTAAACTATGTCCAGTAATCACAGCCATCATTGTTTTCTGAACATTACAAGAATCATAAAGTTAACAGACCATAATCCTTAATGTTTTTATTCCAATTTCCCCATGTTATATATTATGTACCAGTACATGTATATACATGTATACAAGTAAATCCAATATATCTATAAAAATATAATGATTATCAATACAAAAATAGTTTTATAGTAATAATTAATATATAAAGAAGGATATGAGTCATCTTAGTACATCTGTATCAAATAAAAAATATGTGACTGGGTTGTCTATAACCTTAAATTAACTAAAAATATGTGACTGGGTTGTCTATAACCTTATATTCACTAAAAATATGTGACTGGGTTGTCTATAACCTTATATTCACTAAAAATATGTGACTGGGTTGTCTATAACCTTATATTCACTAAAAATGAAACTATTAAAAATATTATAGGGCTAGGGTTATGGTGTTTGATGCCACTTAAAAAATATAATAGGGTAAGGGCTAGGGTTATGGTGTTTAATGCCACTTAAAGAATATAATAGGGTAAGGGTTAGGCTTACGGTGTTTAATGCCACTTAAAAAATATAATAGGGTAAGGGTTATGGTTATGGTGTTTGATGCCACTTAAAGAATATAATAGGGTAAGGGTTAGGCTTACAGTGTTTAACGCCACTTAAAGAATATAATAGGGTAAGGGTTATGGTTATGGTGGTTGATGCCACTTAAAGAATATAATAGGGTTAGGGTTATGGTGTTTAATGCCACTTAAAACATGTAATAGATTTACATTATAACTATCAGCAATTGTAAAATTATCAGACTCCATCAAGGTTACTGATAGGGAAATCTTGTATAACATTTTTTTTTCAGATCAAGGGCTAATAATTATAAACAAGCATGCACAAAAAAATTGATTTAATACTAATTTTATTAAAATACTTGTATACAAGTTGATTTTTTGTTTTTTAATTCAAATAAATTAAAATCATCCATGTACCAGTATAATTACTATGTATGATTAAATAGGTAACTTACCTTTAAACGGTAGAGAAGTGACCACCATGTGTAGTTGACAACAAAAAGTGAAGTGATTATACAAGGTAAACTTTTGTTAGGAAATAATATTTAAATCTCCAGGCTTATTAAAATCAATTCTAAATATTTCTTTCTAGTTTCATTATTTACTACTCTCCCCCAACTCATTTCCAGACATATATTCTAAATTCTGACCCAGTTGAGTTATGGGACATTGATTATTTATAGAAACAGAAGTTAAATAACAGAACATTACATATCAAAATGAACAATCTAGAAGTAATAAGGCTAAATCTTTACAATTTATTTTACGGAAAACATATTTTCCACTTAAAATAAGCAATTGATCAAATCTATGAATATAAATATATTTTCATTTTGAAATAATTGTTAATAAAACACATAAAGATATATTCAGGGATCACGCTGTCGGTCGCCAATAGTTGTAATTTGCGATTTTTTTTGCGCCTAGATTTCTTTGTGTAAAATTATCTATAATCACTGTGTACCGTAACAAAAATCAATAATCCATAAAATACACTACATAACAAGATATTTTAAGTGTAAATAGTAAGAAAAATGAGAAGTCTCATGATAGTGAAAGCTGTATCTTAAATATATTAACTTTTAACTGTAAAAATATTAAGACCTGTGGCCTCTTGTTTACAGAACTAGAAAAAAAAGTTGATTTATATCTAATACAAGAACACTGGCTATTCGACTGCCAACTCGACTTACTGAATGAACTCCATAATGATTATATTGGTATTGGAAAAGCAATAGATTCTAATGATCCTATTCCACCAATCCAAATGCCGCGTGGTTATGGAGGAGTCGCAATATTATGGAGAAAAGAACTAGACAGTTTAATAACTCCTACAAAAATTGGAAATGAAAGAATACAGTGTGTCGAAATAGAAGGTAATCCAAATACTCTTGTCGTATCTCTTTACCTGCCATGTAGAGGCTCAAATAACCACTTTAGTGAGCTATGTGAATGCATGGACCAACTAAATGAAATCCTAGAAACATACGAATCTACCCATCATATTATTATTGGAGGGGATTTCAATGAAAACATATTAAGTTCAACACACTCAAATAGAAAGAATTATATCACCAGTTTCATGAATGATCATCAGCTTTTATCTAAAGAAATAGGAATCACCTACATGCACCCAAGTGGTAATGCTTCCTCTGCAACAGATTATATACTATATGACAAAACCAACAAAGACAATATACTGAAAATAAGTAGATTAGAAAGTACAACTAATGTGTCTGACCATATTCCAGTACTACTGAAGCTAAGACAACCCAAACCTTCAAAACATTTACAAACACCATCAGCTGTAAACTCCAATAAAATCAATTGGAATAAAATTGATAAAGAAAAATATAAATCCATAATAGACGAAATGCTACCTGTAAATCGAAAACAACCAGAAAACAAATCTGAAGTAGAAAAGGTGTACACTGCCCTTAATCAGGTATTCTTGAAAGCCACGCAAGAGGTTGCTCCTAAGAAGAAATATAAGAAAAAGAAACCAAAATTACAAATCATGTCAGACAAAATCTTAACTGCTATTAAAAGGAAAAAAGAAGCCTTCCATCTATGGAAAACAAATGGCCGCCCTAAAAACTCTGACAACACCTATACAATTAAGAAGAAGAACACAACTATTGAACTGCGTAAACAATGTAGACTCGAAATTGCAGAAAAGAGAATACAAGAACGTCAGAACATTATAAATGCCAGATCTGGGGATTCTACACTCTTCTACAAACTCATTAAACAACAAAGAGGAAAACTATCACGCTTCTTAGAAGAATTACAAGTTGATGATCAATCTTTTCATTCACATGATAACATCATGAGTGGATGGAACAAACATTTCGGCCAGCTAGCACAAAAATCGGAGTATGAAAAGTTTGACAACAAATATATTGAATTAATCGAAAAAAAAACAGAAATAATCTCTCAAATATGTGAAGAAAATTTTATACATAAAGAAGTGACCATTAAAGAAGTCAATACAGCTATCAAACAACTTAATACTAGCAAAGCACATGATTATTTTGGATTAACTGCAGAAAATTTCATCCATGCAAGCAATCGCCTGATAGAACATTTGAAACAGCTTATCGATCTCAGTTTCCAGTTTTGTCATATACCAGATATACTAAAAATAGAACATTGTTCCCAGTATTCAAAAACAAAGGTGACATTAAAAACTCAAGAAATTACAGAGGTATTACCATCATGCCTACTTATTCGAAAATAATTGAGAAAATTATAAAAGAAAGAGAAAATTCAAAGATATTACTCTCACAAAATCCACTGCAGAAAGGATTTACAGAAAATTCAACTCCTCTTCTATGTGAACTCTTCATTGAAGAATTTGAAAGAGAAAGTAAAGACTCAAAATTACCCGTTTACATAGCAATGCTAGATGGAAAATCTGCATTTGATGTGGTAATCCATGCAAATCTAATCAGGAGATTATTTCAAATCGGAATTTCAAAGCAATCCATTTTATTATTACAAAATTTATATCAAAATGCAAAATCGTGCATTAAATGGAATAATCAAATATCTGAAGAATTCTTTATCATTGAGCAGGGCGTTCGTCAATGAGGTGTACTTAGCGCCGATCTGTACAAAGTATATATAAATCCATTATTAGACATACTCTCCACCTCTGGCTTAGGCGGAAAAATTGGTAACATTATTTGCTGTGCACCAACCTGTGCTGATGATGTAGCACTCATATCGAACAATCCTCTTGAGCTACAGACCATGATCGATATTGCGATAGACTTCAGCAAAAGAGAAGGATACCTTCTCCAGCCGACAAAAAGTGTCGTGTTACCAGTAAAAAGTAAATGTAAATCAATTAAAATCAATGTGGGCTTTTGGAAATTAAATGACTGTAATATGCCAATAGTCACCCAGGCATCTCATATAGGTATTCAAAAATCTGAAAATAGCTCTGCGATGACCACCGTCACTGAAAATATTAGAAAGGCCAGAAGGGCCCTTTATAGCCTAATGGGTACCGGATTACATGGCGAAAATGGCCTTGATCCTGAAACCGCCATGTCATTGATAAGAGCATTCATTTTGCCAATACTAACCTACGGCTTAGAAATAGTATTACCAACAGGAAAGAATTTAGACAATATAAAAAATGGATAAAACAAATTATATCGCTAAATACTAATGTGGCTGATCCGGCAGTTTTTATTCTAGCTGGGACTCTTCCTATAGAAGCAGAAATGCATATTAAAGCTATTACACTTTATGTTAACATAACAAGAGCAGAAAAGTCGTCTGTCGAATGGAAGCTCGCAAAGAGACAACTCACAATAAAATCTCATGATAGCTACAGTTGGTTTATTGAAATAAAAGAGCTCTGCATGAAATATGATATTCTCAATATATATAATTTTTTAGAAAATCCTCTTTCAAAAAACCAATGGAAAAAGATGATTAAAACAAAAATTTATGCTTATTGGAAATCAAGATTTTTAGAAGAAGCCAAATTATACAAAAGTTTGAAATTTATGGACAATCGCCTGATGTTTGGAAAAGTTCATCCACTGGCAAAATCAACCACCTATAATATTAGGGACATTGCAAGAATACCCATACGTCTTAAAATTGTCATGGGAAATTATATATTACAATCGAATAAAGCTGCATTTTCAAAGAAAACAACAAGTCCAAATTGCCTCTTATGTAAAAAATTTGAGGAAACAACTACTCATTTTATACTGGTATGCGAAAAATTAGAAGAAAATAGAACTCCAATAATAAGTAAAATAATACAGGAGGTGAGCAGTATATTTGCTGAACTGAAATTATGCAGAAAAATTAACCTGTTAGAAATAATAATTAACCCTTTCGCATATGAAGCCGGTGATGAAGATACAAATCTAATTGACTATTAGTAACAGTCTGGAACCTATCTGTGTCAACTTTTATATGCATTGAATAATAAATGCTATTCTTTGTTAAAATCTACATAGATCTATTGAAAGAAATTGTCATCATATAAACAGTAACAGATGTCAGTCACTCTTGGTCTTGGGGTACACAAGGTTCACTTAATAATTATTTATTTTTAGTGTTTTAGATTTTAATATATTATATTTTATGTCGTGATAAACTCTAGTCATTATCGTGTAAATAATAAGTTAATAACATTTGGTGGTGGATTATATATTATGACGCGTAATGGTGGATAGTCCGTGAAATTCTTCCTATTACCAGGAGGTGTGCCTTGACTGGCAGAACTACAACTGCAGATAACAGATTTCAATTTCAAATATTTTATTGAATCAATTGCACATATATAGTACAGAAGATCAAAGGGATTACACATCAGGCACAGCCTATGTAAGTGTTCTCCCACAATAAGAATGGACATCAGAATATATAGTAGTAATATTGAATATACAAAAGTGTTTATATTAATGAGGAATCAGAATATTTCTGGTAAAATAGTAATGAATACAAATGGATTTAACAATCTTTATCAATTGAAATTAAGAATATTTCAACTAAAATGAAATTTAAGTATATGAGTCAATGTTAATTAAATATTTTATATTTCCCAAAGATGTATAATGAATAAGATAATTTAGAAATCAAATCTCTTAGTTTCATGAATAAAATTGTGTACAGCATCTACGATTTCTATATTATCATCAACCGATAATTCAGAAGAGCCCATAAGTAAGGTGTCAATATTTAGTATATCAGTGAATCTTCTTAAAGTAGAAAACAAAGCAAATCTTTGTTGTATAAAATACGGACATACATAGAAATAATGAGTTATCTTCAGTGTCATCCCCACACCCACACTGCACACTGTCTGACAGGTGTGACAAAAACAAGTGATGTTTCAGATTACTTGCCAAATTTCACAACTGACAATGTAATATAT
>MJUT01059341.1:30096-52130 GCA_002080005.1 Gigantidas platifrons
TTTTGAACATCGCTCCACTCTGAAGATTCTGAATGTCAACATCAAGCTGATTCCATTGATCAAGCACACTAGGGTAAAAACTGTTTTTATAAGAAGAAGTACGACAAGACGGGAGGTTAAAGAATCGATTATTTCTCAAGTTATAATGCATATTTTCGTTTAAATGCAAAAGGATTTCATCTAAAAGGTATTCTGGTGTTTCTCCATTAAGTGATTTATGTAATAAAATGAGCTTACTTTTCCTTCGACGCACCTTTAGTGTCTCCCAACCTAGTTCAGTGTATAATTTATTGTGAGAAGTTCCCTTTCTGAGCCCAGTTATGATTCGTGCTGCTTCAATTTGAACTTTTTCTAATAAATCAGATTCTTCATTGCTACAATTATCCCAAACTATCCCCCCATACTCCAGGATAGGCCAAATAAATCCAAAATATAATCTCTCTAGTGATTTTCTATCTAATTTATATTTAACCAATCTTAAGATATTAATTCTTTTACATGATTTGGAATAAATTTCACTGATATGGTCCTTCCATTTCCCAGAAGCCATTAAGGTGACACCAAGATGTTTATGAGAATCACTATCCCCTAATATTGACCCATTAAGATAGAGAGGAGGTACATTCAAGTTATTTCTCCTAGTGAATAACATAGATTTAGTTTTAGCTGTATTGAAGGTAACACCCCAATCCTTAGACCATTGATGCATACATTCAAGACCTTGATTTAATGAATCTGCTGTTGTGTCATGATCATCTACTACACAGTAGAGGGATGTATCATCAGCAAACATTTTTTATATTATTTAAGACCTCATTCTCTATATCATTTATAAATAATAAGAACAAAAATGGACCCAGAGTTGAGCCTTGGGGAACCCCAGCATTAACAGTTTTCCAGCTGGAGAAGTTTATTTTATTACATGTTACAAGCACGCAGTTACAAGCCAATCAACAGATTATAGAATTTTTGTTTTGATTATGTAATCTTTGATCTCACCTGGCTTGATTTACCTGGACAAAGAATTCAATCAACGATAATGTTTTTTTTTAAGTTATGACATGTACTCAAAATGCCACAGTACATGTATGTATCATATTTAATATGATATTTAAAGTGGACATAATAATTTTGTAATCGTCATTCATTGCAGGATTTGTCACAATGTCCGCCATATATTACAAACTATTTTTTTGTCACGTTTCATTTATGAAATTGTCGATATCATGTTTATTGAAATCTATTGTATCCATTACGTATTTTGAAAGTGATTTTCTCAAAAAGTTATAAACTTTAAAATGGTGCGATCAGCAGGAGTTCACAATCCAGATTGTTATCGATCTGCTTCCGGGTAACAATTGCGTTCTATATATTTATAGCACTATTTACAAACAGACACGTGTCTGCAATAAAAAAAAAATAACTACTGTAATTTTATTCCAATTGTTGCAATTTGATTATGAGGTCTGAGAAATAATAATTTATTTTACAACTTGCTTCAGTTTATGACGTTTGTTCTATATTTTCATTACCTACAAGGGATCTACATTTTTTGTACATAGAAATTGGACAAATTTGAAATTGGCAGAGAACATAATTTTTTTTCTACTGAAGACTACACAAATATGAGTTAATACAATTGTTGTGGTATTAGACTAAAGCATAGAAACATTTCAAAAAGGGTGGGGGTGGGTTTATTACAATTTGTGTGGTATTAGACCAAACCATAGTAATATTTCAAAAAAGTGGGGGGGTTACAATTTGGGTTGTATTAGATCAAAATCATGGCAATGTTATGTTTTATCAGTTAGTTGCTAATTTGCAGAGTATGTTCCCATCCTAGGAGGTTTTTCATAGCTTTTCAATCTCCATCCACAGTTTCGGTTCGAAAAAATTGGCTCCTTGTAAAAATTTTAGCTGGCTCCTGACTTTCAAAACTGGCACCTGGCGATTTTTCTGGCTCCTACTTTTTGGGAGCCAGAGCAGCAGCCCCTGATATTATGTACATATTTTATCCATTAAAGTAATGTTTACCCTCCCTCCCTGGATATATATATAGTACATAGATTCATCTATGACGAGTAGAATCCCATTGAAAATGGCAGCTTTGTGTATGGAGTGTGTTATGCACGGATGTCAGGGGTGTGGAATTGCCATGCCCGATTTGTCCATCTCGTACACAGAACCTATATAAGCAGTAGATTTTACTGGCTAATTTTTCCTGGACAAGCTAAAAAAAAAGGAAAAAATGTGTCCTTAGGACAAGGATGTCCCCTAAAGTAAACAGGTATTTTAGGCAAATAATAATCATCCCTGTTTGGGACATTACCATCACGTGTATTATTCTATATGTGACGGTAAAAAAGAGAATTTGTAAATCCATTATTTGGCGTATCCCTTAATGTATTTTATAAATCTTTTAATGAAATAAATACAATTTAACATGAACAACCGACATATCAACTTTTATTTTAATTTAATTTTGATGTTTTTCTGTAATATTAATGGGACACAATTGTAGTTTTTATCGTCACTATTGTAAAAGTTGTGAGAGAAATACCCCATCAACAATTTAGTTATCTTCCTCTTACATAATTATCATCATTATTTTGGTTCCTTAAAGTTTTTAAGAATGAAATAGTCAATTATGTATGCAAATTAAAAGTATATAAGGTATAATTGAGGAAAAAAACAATATGTACAATTATAGTATGCTAATTATCAAATATAAATAATGTGAGCATAGAATATTACATGTGTACTTTTAATAACATGTGCAACTTCGAACAAGTTTGTATTAAAAGTCATTAAGTATGTACATGTAGTCAATAGCTAGGACAGGTAAAAACCAATCAAGGACAGGTAAAAATCGTTCAACTATCTGAAGTCATGGCCTATTTACACATGGCCATACAAATATGAATTATTTACAATAAAATAACCACAAAAAAATAATTGCAATGTTTCTAACAAAAATTTTTAAGTAAGTTTTCAATTTTATAAATGAATGGTACAATAATCATGACACAGCACCCTCTATCTATTTCCACTTGAAAAACTAGAGGCTCAGTGGTCTGAGTCCGTGTCACATACAAAGTACCAATTGATTGTGCCTCCTAGTCCTAGTTTCAGAGGAGAAGATTTTTTAAATTTCAGCCAATCAGAAACAAGAATTTCCCATGGCAACAATATTATTTGTCCAATCAGAATGAAAGGAGGAAACCTTATAGAGGACCTTCCATAGATGCTTCCTACCAAGTTTCGGTTCATTTGGTTAAGCAGTTTCAAAGGAGAAGATTTTTTAGAAATTGACCAACCAGAAACAAGACTTGTTTATGGTGGCCATGTTTGTTAACGGATCGGAACGATATGAGGAATCTTAATAGAATAGAGTACCTTCCATAGATGCTCCCTTCCAAGTTTTGGTTCATTTGGCCAAGCAGTGGAGAGGATTGTTAGAAATTGCCTCACCAGAAACAAGAATTCCATATGACAACCATGTTTGTAAATGGATCGAAATGAAATGAGCAATCTTAATAGAGGACCTTCCATAGATGCTTCCTACTAAGTTTCTGTTCATTTGGCTAAGCCGTTTCAAAGGAGAAGATTTTTTTTATGAAATTCACAGAAATGATCACCTTAATTTACACTATGTTGGCACAATGTTGATTCAAGTATCCTATGTTACATTAATTCCTACAGGAAATTTAATATCTTAAAAAACAATATATCTAAATACAAAATATTTCAAGAATTGAAATAGATATCTAAAAGAAAGGACATCATTTCCTTGAATAATAAGTTTTAATAACTGAATTTCTTTAGAAAACATACTTTGACCCATAAATGAGACCAGAAAAAGAAATTTAAACCCCACTTGTTGAAAGTGAAGCGTAATATGTCACATTTTTTTTTAAATAATCTCATTCAATTACAGAAATAGACCAAATATATACAATTACATCTTAATAAGTACCGGTATACATTTCAAATACATTTACATATAATAAATCAGGGGTGGATTTCACAAAAAGTCGTAAGTGTGATTTCCAAGCTTTTGGTTTGTTGAAATTCACACTTACGACTGATCCCAGGACATTTAAATTTCAAGGTATTAATTTATTCCACCTGAATTTTAACCTTTACATTCTGAATATCTGTACCGGTATTCAGGCTAATACAAGGAAATTCCCTGTAGGTTTTTTCAGGTTAATAGTGATCAAAAAGTTTAATCCATAAATAATATAATTGTTGGGTTGCACCAACCCAATTGTATTCCAATACAAAATTATGTGATAAAGTTTGTCAGTGACTTGCAACAGGTCAGTGGTTTTCACCGGGTACTCCAGTTTCCTCCACCAATAAAACTGAAATATTGATGAAAGTGGCATTAAATATCATAACACAATTTGTACTCATTTGATAAATAAATCCTTCTAAAAAGCCTAGTTCAATGGCTAATGCATCTTCATCTGGATATAACCAAGAATACAAAGTTTTTCAATGTATTCCAATTTAAAGTACATTAGTCCCCTTCTTAAAAGGCCACCTCTCTTATCAGGCCAGATTTCAGGTGCACTGAGATACCAGTAGGAAAATACTACTAAATTGTTTCCCTCTAGAGAGGCAAACTGTTTTATAAGGCCAGTGTATCGTTGCAGAAGGGACAAACCTTATATAAGAGGAGGTCTACTGTATTATAGAGGAAAAGAGACCAGAGGTTATTATGACATAATTCCAGAATATAAATTTCACGTCAGAACAGACTTGTACATATTGTTTAAACCTGAATAAGAACAAACTTTTATCGTGGATCTGTTTTATAAACTCTATCCTGCTCGACATTCTACTTCCATCTCTCCGTGCTGAGCAAGAGTAACATATACTCGGTCTGGCTAAGGGAAGAGGTGTTACATTAAGTTTCTGAACAATTTTCACTAAAATTATATCTTAAAAACTTTAGTGCTAAAAGGTCCCCTTTTTCCACTAAAATGTTCCTTTATTTTACAACTATGTCCTCTGCAGTTGTTAACAACTTTTGTGACAACAACATGAACACAACAATGGGGGAGGGGTATAAAAATCATCATTTTTGTTTTTCAGTTAAAATAGTGCATATTATTTCCAAAGCAATATACATTCAGGTTTTTTAAGATATAAACCAGTAACTATATTACCGGTATGTATCTTTGTTTCTCCTATTCTTAGAGTAAATATAACCAGTTGGTTCAGTTTTCTTTATTTGTGGTTAAATTTCTACATGATAATTCCCACCATATTCCTATTGACCATCATTAACAACTTTAAAATATTTTTGATGTTTAACTAATGATAAAAATCTTCAAAAATTAAACATGTTCATTTTTAGGTTAACATAATCACTGAACTATAATACCCCCATTATTCATGATAGAAAACATATCTAAAATAAACAGCAGTCATGACGAAAATACACACGATTTACAACCAGGTATTATGGGGACAGGGTTGGGATGCCATTTTCAGGCTTTCAGGGAAACAGATTATCTTTCTGCTACCAGTGGATTATGATATTTCTCAACTCTCAATAGCTAAATTATCAGTGGATTATGATATTTATCCAATCTCAATAGTTAAATTATCAGTGGATTATGATATTTATCCACTCTCAATAGTTAAATTATCAGTGGATTATGATATTTATCCACTCTCAATAGTTAAATTATCAGTGGATTATTTATACTTATTGACTGGGTATGAGGGGAATAGTAAGTTAATTGACCCCGAGATACCAAATTTATTGCCCGAGGCAAAGGCCGGGGCAATTGTTGGTTTCAAGGGGTCAATAAACTTACTATTCCCTGAATATCTAGTTAATAAAAAGTGTTTTATTATACCGAAAGAGAAACTGGCAACGTAGGTCACACAAGACGAAGAAAAAAAAAACAACAAAAACACAACACAATATGTGTTGGACACCACTATACGCAAACAAACACAAATAAGACATGAGCCCTCCTACAAACAACAAATTTGTTTATGAATAAATAATTGTAAAATAATGTATTAAAATATTACAATAATATTTCTGGATGGTTTTCCATACGACCCTCTCAATCTAAGACATCTACAATTTTTCGAACCCAATGAATGCAGTGAACGGCAACGACTTATATTTAATGTAATATGTCTAAATAAAGCATCCCTGTTATTTACAAATTAAAACTCGTCTATGGGTGTGTATGTGTGTGTGATTTATCTTCGCTTAAATAAAAATTTTAATTCTCGTTCATCTTATCGAAAAGAAGAAATAAATACAGCGGTTATTTATAAGACTCAAATTAATTATTATTAACAACACACAATTTATATAGGATACTTATTGTAAAATTTGCTCTAGGCTAAATCATCATCTGTGAGGGACGCAAATCTACCTGTCATATTCGAAACGTCTGCACAATTGTAGTGTCTCTCTAATTTTACGAAAGCAGATTAGTTCCGAATGCAATAGTAAAGCCAAGTAACCAATCTGTACATGGTATTAAAATTCCGCGAAACAATGTGACAGTGTTGGTCAAATAGTTGGAAACTATTGACCGGTGAAGTCAACTTCTCGACATAAGCCTGGAAAAATAGTACAACTATCGAGCTGATTTTTATATAGAAAATTACAACTGAGGTATAATAATGATATTTATCCATTCTCAATAGTTAAATTACCAGTTGATTACGATATTTCTCAACTCTCAATAGTTAAATTATCAGTGGATTACGATATTTCTCAACTCTCAATAGTTAAATTACCAGTGGATTATAATATTTATCCACTCTCAATAGTTAAATTATCAGTGGATTACGATATTTCTCAACTCTCAATAGTTAAATTACCAGTGGATTATAATATTTATCCACTCTCTATGGTTAAATTACCAGTGGATTATAATATTTATCCACTCTCAAGTTAAATTACCAGTGGATTATAATATTTATCCACTCTCAATAGTTAAATTACCAGTGGATTATGATATTTATCCACTTTCAATAGTTAAATTACCAGTGGATTATGATATTTATCCACTCTCAATAGTTGAATTACCAGTGGATTATAATATTTATCCACTCTCAATAGTTAAATTACCAGTGGATTATAATATTTATCCACTTTCAATAGTTAAATTACCAGTGGATTCTAATATTTATCCACTCTCAATAGTTAAATTACCAGTGGATTATAATGTTTATCCACTCTCAATAGTTAAATTACCAGTGGATTATAATATCTATCCACTCTCAATAGTTAAATTACCAGTGGATTATAATATTTATCCACTCTCAATAGTTAAATTACCAGTGGATTATGATATTTATCCACTCTCAAGTTAAATTACCAGTGGATTATAATATTTATCCATTCTCAATAGTTAAATTACCAGTGGATTATGATATATATCCACTCTCAATAGTTAAATTACCATTGGATTATATTTATCCACTCTCGACAGTTAAAAATCTTGAGTGGAGAAATATTGTACTCCACTGGTAGAAAAAGGAGAATATATTATCAATTTCTCATTTTCAATATATATTACAAATGAACTGTCTCTCACCTTTGGTCAGACAAACATCTGTTCATTTGTAATAATAAAGCACACAATGTTAACCTTTAATTTGGTAGCCTTCTGACTTTCAATGGGCATGGATAATATACTGATTTCTCTTTATAAAGTACATGTGATCTTTTTCTTAAATAAACCATATTCTAAATGATAGTGACTTCAGATTAGATTAAAGATATTTTATTGCTTAACATTTTAACATTGGAGAAACAAGTTTGCGAATAATTGTAAGCTAGCGAGCGGATTTCTCAATTCAGTTTAGTTGCTCAAATTTAATTTGATGTATCAGTAATTTGTTTTTAAATTAATTTCTACTTTAAAAAATACCAGCAGTTAAAATTCTAATTCTGATCAAATCAACAAAATAGTACAGATACTTTTCAAATTTGAGATATATATAATAAATGTATCATATCTTTATCATATATACAGTACCATAGCTCTAATTTTACTTCTTTTCTTATTTTAATAGTTGAAAAATACTGTTAAGAGTTAAGGTTCCACATCTAATTTTTACCATTACTAAAATGAAACTACTTGTATAAAGATATTGCTTTATGATTTTTTTTAAACATATGGCTTATTTTGAATTTTACTCCATTCAATTAATTGAAATAATTTACAAATTAAGAATTTTTTGGGAGTTTTGTTTTACTTTTTTACACTTCCCACATTAAATGCTACTAACCTGAAATAATATGTAAATCCAGTAATTGCTTTTTTTATAACAAAGAAAAAACAACTTTTTACTTCAACGAGCCTTGAACATGACTTCAGACGGGTATGAAGAGGGATGTGTGTGGCACACATTCACTTAAATACTATAGCATGAAAGATATTTGGATGACAGTGCAAAATCTAATTCAAAGGCAAATTGTAATATGTAAAAAAACAAAACTTTGCTACAATGACGAAGCATATCATCTTACGGTTATAGTGCTGAATCATTGTAATATTTACAAATTCTTTTTGACGTAAAGTAGCGATAAATGCAGCTACTTATCACATTTTTGATCTAATTGACCCTTTTCTCACGATTTTTCGAAACTTTGATACAGTTAATCCTCTCTCTACCTTAGCTTTGCATTCTTGACTTAAAATTATCAAGAAAAGAAATAAAAAGTATTTATAGAAACTTTGGTTCAGATAATCATCTTCCTTAGTACTCTTGACTTAAATATGAAAATTAAAAAATGATTTAAACGTGTGTGGGACATTGATCCTAAAATGGTTAAAATGTGATAAGATTTAAAAAAGATTTTACAAAAAAAGATTTTAGATTTTTTGTTCTTTGTCAAGATACATGCGAATATTGACATAAATGACTTTACTTTTTAGTATACTCTCATTAACTAGTTGAGTAGTCTTGACAGAAACTGTAAATTATTTCCATCAACAAACACATGAGTTTTTAATATTGCACCAGTAATGGAAATTATACAAACAATAGCGATTTAAATGTAAAACATTCATTTTTTTTATATAAGAAAGAAATGTAGACCAGGCTTTGCATGGATTTGTTGCAGACAATGACATGGGAAAAAAACAAACAAAAAAACAAATTGAATGAGAAATTAAATTGTGTCACTTTATCACACACTATAAAGTTTGGTTTAGTTTATGGTAGTTAATACACACACTATAAAAGGATTAGGGTTAATGTAACAGAAATCATAAATAGAAATCTGTAAATTATGTCACACAAGCCAAAGGTTCAACAGGTTGTAAAGTACATATAGATTATGATGATAAAAACGTTTTTATCAATAACACAGCTTATCCTAATTTTTGACCTCTTAGACATAGGAAGCTATCTAACCTTATTAATACATTTTTTGTATATTGATTGGTGTTTAACACTAACTTTAGAAGTATTTCAGCTATATTGTGGTGTGAACAAATCCTTAGTAGTATAAGCATCCAATTATAATGATGCTTTCAAGGAAATTCCATTGTCACAACATACTTTGTTTTTTTAAATCTTGGAAACTTTTTATATTTTCTCAGTTAATTTTGAAAGGAATAAATAATTCTAATGCAATTATAATGTAACACGTATTTTCATTGGCTATCGAGAGCCGTCAAATCTGCAGTTGACAGGCCTGAAGGAATGATATATTTCTATGGAATGCACTTGTTTGTAAACAATATGGCTGACCCAGATATTTCCGACTATGAATTTGACGCTGACGGCCTATTTAGGAGATAACTGTATTATACTTGAATATTTGATGGCACCAATAGGAAATTTTATGGTCGCAAGTCGAGTTTACTATCCATTCTAATGCAATACTGAACATAAAAATGTATTCTTGCATATCCCTGGGTCTAAAAATCACGAAAATTAAAATTTCGGGAAATATTGTTGAACGACTTTGGCACATAAACAACGTGACGTCATAGAACAACTTGACGTCATATCAGTGAAGACTTCCAGTTTAAAATATAAAGATCAGACGTTATTTGGCTTCATG
The DNA here is from genome assembly GCA_002080005.1 of Gigantidas platifrons. Lineage (NCBI taxonomy): Eukaryota > Metazoa > Mollusca > Bivalvia > Mytilida > Modiolidae > Gigantidas > Gigantidas platifrons. The sequence goes on from MJUT01059341.1 coordinate 40,166, forward strand.
TACGCTTCAAGTCAGATAGAATTGAACTAAAATAAGTTTTCAAGGTCAGCGTTTTAATTATTTTTGTGTATTGTTGTACATATGACATGTAGGATTTCATGTTTTCAAGATGGCGGATCCTTAAACAACTACATTACTATTTTTTTAGCGGAAGGAATTTGAAAAGTGCATATATTTTGTCTTTTATTTGTATGTTTTCAAACCAGTGTGAACACGTTGGGATAATTTCATTAGAATAGGAATAACAGTACTGTATTTGAAGAGTTGTCGGTGTCAATTGTGGATTTGACGGTCGCAAATATCTGTTTTACTGGCTCCGCTTCGCATCGCTAGTAAAACGGCATTTGCGACCGTCAAATCCACAATTGACACCTCCAACTCTTCAAATACAGTACTGTTATTCCTTAAGTGAACAAACCCTGGAGCATAATTTATTTGTACTATTTCAATCTCTTTAAATAATACCATGGTAAGCCAACCAAAATATCATTGCTGGTCCTTCAGGAGAAAGATTTCTCAAAATTCTTACCACTGCAGCATATGTAATACTTTGGACATGTGAAACATTAATATGTGATAAAGTTTGTGAGTGACTTGTGAGTCACAAGTTGTGACACTAACGACAGGTCGGTGGTTTTCCCCAGGTTCCTCCACCAATAAAACCAATTGCCACGATATAACTGAAATATTGTTGAAAGTGGTGTTAAACACTATAAACCATATTTTTTTTATCCTACATATCATATAGCATTGGTTGTCAAATGATTACTCTTTAGAAGTTTCAAAACTTATACATTTTTTTTAACTTATAAATTCAACGGCTTTCATGTACAAGAACTGGAAACTCCATATTACACTGATGTTGTATGTAAAATATTGATGATCTTCCAGAAATGATGTTCTCCTAATATCAAATTTCTAGGGATCATAACTCTTACCAGAACTTAAAAAAAATCACCACACTGCAAGATTGACATAAACCCTCACGATGTAGAAAGAATTGTCAAGTTTTAAATAATATCCAATAATGTTTGTTGAGAGCATTAATGAGAATAGGGGGAAAGGAGGGGGGACAAAATACTATAAAGCGACCATAATGTCAGTTGCATAATTTCAATGTGTGTAAACATTCTGCAAAGTTTCAAAGACTTACATTGAAAGCTGAAAGGGGAGTTAAGTACATAAAATAGGTACCATCTACATATGCTAATTATGTTGCTGAAAATGACCATTGGGCAAGTTCAAATAGTCATATTTTTATTTTAAATTGAATTACATGTAGCATCATCTAAAAGTCACATTTACACCTTAAATCTGTCCCTAACAACTGTGTGTAGGTTTGAAATCATTTAGTTGTAAGCTGTAAAAGGCATTGATTACACAATGAAGGTAACCCTTTTCATCACCTACCTGATATTTTTCCATACTATATCCTGATTAGCATTTCGTCACTCGTGCAACATATCCAAAAATATATTCAAAATGGGTTAGCTAAATTGGATCAATTAAATACAGTAGAACCTGTCTAGACCGAACCTTGAATAAACCAAAATCATATCATATATATATATAACTTTAAATAAAGTCCCAATGTTGGCAGTCTTTGTTAATTTAAACTGTGTAAACTGAACATCTGTCTATTTTGAACACAACAGAAAATAGGGGTGTAACGATACACTTTTTCCACAAACGATATGCATTGCGATATTTGATATGTATTATGATACGTATCACGATACGTTTTATAGGAAACTGTAACTATTCCTTAACTCGACATGGGCGCTGACATGTTTTTTTTTATATGAGGTCGCTTTCGTACTAGCGGAAATTATAAATATTTGATATTTGATTAATTAATATTAAAAGCGTAAATGAATCGATTCACTTTTATCAAAATTTTAATCAAATGATCACCAAAAGAAAACGGAAGTTCAGCACTATTTTTTTTCAAAAAATGAGCATCATATCGTTTGTATCGTAAGCGGCCTCCACTTAGCGTGAACCGAACCGTCTCCCAAAAAAATCGTGATTTCGGTACATACGGTGAATTGTTTCCCCCTTAAGAGAAAATGAGTTGATTACAAAGGGGTTCGGTTTAGATAGGTTTCACTGTATAATGAAATATAGATATTTTCTCTTTCTACACATAATACTAAAACTTCATTTAAAATGAATCACCTGTTCTGTTGTTCCTGGCTAATTTATTCTTCTTTCATTTTACTTAATGACTGTGATTGTCATGATGAACTTTGTATAATCTTCTGAAAAAAAAAAAAAATTCTTGTAAATATTTAATAAAAGGCTATTCCGGCTGCAGTATGACACGACTGAAGCAAGTCGACAAGGGCTTTCTCCTTTACCATGGTTGTGATCTTAGTTGGATTTAAAACTACCTATCACCAATAACGTTGTGAGTTCAAAATCTGCTCAGTCGAGGTGTGCTCGATACAACATTATTTGATCAAATTTTTCAGTGACTTGCGGCAGGTCAATGGTTTTCTCCGGGTACTCTAGTTTCCTCCACCAATAAAACTGACCGCCATGATATAACTGATATATTGTTGAAGTGGCATTAAACATCATAGCCCTATCACCCCTTTACCAGTATAACTGCAATCAAGTTTAACTAGAAAATAATGATGAAGGAAACCACCATTCACTTCATTGTTTCCACAACACTTTTACTGCTCTATTTAAATTTCTAATCAGTAAGCAAGTCCAGCCATTTCAATTTCACAAAGTTTTTAGCTTGAATCCTATCTTATTTTAAACAAACTTTAAATAATGTACTCCATGTGAATATTACACAAATACTGATGTACATAATATGTTACTACATTGTACATGTCAATAAAATATATACAAACATATTTTGGTAATTTCCTACTTGTATAAAAGAAATCTGATTAATAAATTTATAAAGCATTTGTCTTGAGAATTTGGCCTTAAATATTCTTTATTACTAATTGTTTTAGACCAAGATTAATTTTCCCTCTCTATAAACTTTATTAGTTTACTAAATTTCTCTGTCCAACAGTTTTGCTTTGATTTATCAAGAGTTATTTCCCCTTTACAACAATTGTTTTAGTTACAATCTCTCCAAGCAAGACATCTGACATAGCTTGTTGAAGCAAGTCAGAATCTGATAGAAGTAAACACATACAAAAATAATAATATTTTACAATTAAACAGGATTTCAGTGCATCTGAATTCAGGCCTAAGAGGAGTGTTCTTTAATTTGGTAAGATTCACCTCATATGAGATGGAATACTACTATAAAATACTATTTCAGTGATATCTAGCTGCAGAACCATAGCTCATATGGTCACAAAAGAAAAAGACCATATATGGTTCCAGTTCAACGGCTAAGCTATATCATGGCCAGAGCACCTAGAGAATATTTTCATCACTACATGTACATGTACCCCTACATTTGTATCTGTAATTGAAACCTGCAGAAATTATTTTCTGTACATTTATCCCTAAATCCAATGCAACAGAAACATTCAAATATTTATTCCTTGGCTATACAGTTTACAAAAACCAAAGGAAGGACAGCTTGACCTTTAGCTTCAGTTCTCATCCAATGACTAATAGTTAGTATCCTATCATGTACACCATTATATCATTACATGTTCAATAAAGGCAGCTGTTCCATTTTTATTTAGCCTTTTTTTTACCTGAGTTTCATATGGATTTCATTTCTTGTTCCTTTACACCTTTTTTCTTCCTTATCATCATGACTTTCAGCCATTTATCTTGGGGAAAATACTGTATGTTTAGTTATAGACAAGTTAACCTTTAATAAGGGCTGTTGAGCACTTTTCTTCCCAATAAAGATTCTTGAACATATTGTTAAAATGACATAACAATTTTTCAGAAAAATGTCAATATCCTTTATGGCAACGGATTTATTTAAACGATGTTTACATCTAGTAAATATACAAAAGACTTTCAAATATTGGTTCATTATAATAAAATAAATATTTCTATAACTGTATAGTACTTTTAAATAGTATATTAGTTAAACTCTTCCACTTACAGTGTTATTAGTTAAACCCTTCCATTTACCGTGTATTTTAATATGGTTGAATGACATCAAAAGTTTTCATTCAACCTTGACCCCCAAATGCAGACATGAATGGAATATGTGAAAATTACGAGACCTTGACAAAAAATACAATGACCTTGTGTACCATAATTTCTGAACCTTGATGAAAGTACATGACAGAAGAACATACCATCAAACAAATCTTTAATTTATGAAATTTAAAACATAAAATATAATGATCAGCTGTTCATACTTGCATAATATGCATATTATACAGTAATAATTTTCTAATTTAAATATATGACAATAATATGCAAAGTCATTCTCTATCCAGAGTTGTCATTCCTGCTACGATACACAACATCTCTGTCAATGCTCAATTTACAAGATTCTTGTAAAACTTAGAAACAGTAAAGAAAATCTACTTAAAATTGTTTTAATTATTGTAAATATCAATAAAGACGAAAATAAATCACTCATTTCAAATCAATTCTCTCTTAAAAATGATTTTACCCCCCACTTCTTGGAGAACTATTTTGCAGAGGTAAAAATTAAAAAGTTAAAAACGATCACAAATCATTTTTAAGAGAGAATTGATTTGAAATGAGTGATTTATTTTCATCTTTATTGATATTTACAATAATTATAACAATTTTAAGTCGATTTTTTTTACTGTTTCTAAATTTTACAAAAATCTTGTGTAATGAGCGTTGACAGAGATGTTGTGTAGCGTAGCAGGAACGACAACTCTGGATAGAGAATGATGCAAAGTATGTTTTCTTACAACAGAATATATTTTATAGGATAGTCACATAACTCTGCATGGATAGACAAGTGAAAATCATCCAAATTCTGGTGTAAACATATTTAAATATTTGATAATTTTTGCATTGTGACACAGCACTTTTATAAATTCTTCACTCCTTCACCCATTATGAAAATCGACAAGACCAACACAATTAGACACTTTTAATATACTGTACATTTAAATGTCATAAAGAAAAGTTGATATGAAAATCAACATTAAGTGACAGTTACTGTGACTCACATACAGTAATAATGAAAGCATTTGAATGTAATAAAGGGGGCATGCAGGATGAAACATGTCGACAAAGGATGAATCTACCCCAGTTTACTGCAATCAAATGTAACTAAAAAATCATAACTGATGGAAGAAATACACTGGATTACTAACTGAAAGAAAAAAAAATAGATCAAAAATATAAATGATGTTTATCTTCAAAATATGCAAAATTGCAGAATTTGGCATCTATTTAGCACCTTTTCCAAAAGAAACTAACTTATAGGCTCATTAATAACTCATAAATTAGATATTTTTTTTTTAAACGTTAAAATTTTGGAATTTGGCATTGGTTGGTTCCAATCGGCTGAGTTTATCTCGGGAAATGTAAGAGACAGAGTAAATCTAACTACAAATTACTGAAAGCTCTCAGCACAAATTAAAAAAACGCACCAAAACTGGATGAAAAGCCAAATATATTTTCCAAATATGAGAAATTTCAGAATTTGGACCCCTTTAAACTAAAAGACCACTTTTAAAAATAAAATACTAAACCTTTTTTATGGCCTATCAGTAACTCATAAAGATCATCATTTTGCACAAAAAATAAAATTAAAATTGGATGGACAAATTTAGAACCCTCCCCCTTTTGGGTCCCTTTTACGCTTCAATGGTAAACCTAACATAATCAAAGTTTTCCCAAAAAGGTCATTAAAGAAAGCCTTGTCAAAATCTGAAGAACAATAAACTCTCCAGAAAAAAATCAGTAATGCCAATTTTTGCACATTAGGGTCTTGTTTGGAAACAGGTACTGTTACAATATCTACCTTTATTCTGTGCCACAGATTTTTGCTGATATGCCTTCAACCCTTCGGGGTAAAATTGTGCATTGAAATAAAGCTATAAAGTTAAAATTGAAGGAGGATTGGTTGACAAGAACTAAAGTTATCGCATGAAAACTACAAAATGTATTACAAAAGGATGACACTAACGACAGCCCTAACGAACCCACAACATAATACATTACAATCACAAAATTTCTGTTATGGAGTATAATGGGGAAACTTACCTAATCATAAATATTGATGTAAATTCAACAGTTAGTAGACCATAAAAATAAGGTCATGGGACACATGCCTGACTGACATGTGCCCTCCATGATAAATGTGTAGACCAAATACGGTGTGCCTATGTTGTATGGCAATAGAGAAACTGACCTAAGCACAAACACTTTATTTAAATATCCAAGTCAGTAGACCATGAAACTGGGGTCAAGATCAGTTGACACATTCCTAGATGACATGTGCACACCATTATCAATGTGTGGACCAAGAATGGTGAGACTATGTTGCATGGTATTATACAAATATATAAATCCTTGATGGTATAAAAGATGTCTTAAACGTTCTGAGTCTACTTTTTTATCAATAGGTGCTCTCTCTTCCGTTGAATTAAAACCAGTATTGGTATCTTCAACGTATTCATACAGATACAGATATTATGTTGTACATATTTCATGTTTCGAAGATTATGATCACTGATTACTAGGTTGACAATTACACGAGTATTGAGGACATAATTCGTTCTTTATTCATTATGAAAACCAGGATTACTCGCTATATAAATAGTTAATAGTCTAGGTCCAAATATTTGCAAAGTTTACTGTGACGTCTGTGGTGTATTTATTGATTATTTTCTCTTGATTTTAAGACTTAAGTTAAATAACATGTGCTTGTTTCAAACATTTTTTTCAGTTACAAATACGATGTTTTCCATGTAGAAATTTGTGCAGTAAGCTTTAAATTGTTACCAAGAACGTTCTCCACTTCTTCTTATGTAGACTTTCATTCAAATCTCGCCTTCATATTACAAAACAATACAGTTCATTTATCAGAACATTTCACACGTCCGGCTGATGCCGGTAAAACAACATTTGATTGGTTGAAATAATATGATCCAATACTGGTACCGTGGAATTTGAACAGGGAAGCAGTACAATAAGTTCCCGCGAAAAAAAAAAGAAATTAGGCCATACAAAGTTAATTTCTTGGTTCTCAGGCCCGCCCGCATGTGGAAATTCGTCGCCGCATTGCCGATTTTTTTGCAAAAATAGTAAAAAAAAAAATTTAAATGCGGTAGCGCTGTCCGTACGGAAAAAACAACCGCATCCGTTTTTCTTTTATATCGCGTGGTCGATGAAACGCTTTAAAACGCATCATGCTTAAATGAGATTTAAAGCATCGTTATGACAATGTATAAATAAAAAACGTGTTTCCGTTTGACATTTAGACAAAATGTCAATCGTTTCTGTGCAAATTCGGCACAAATGTTTGCCAGTTTTACCAGGAAACATAATAGGGGGCTTCTCCGAAGCTTGTACCTTATTGGAATTGTTTACGGAGATAAAAAATGGTACGTTGGCACCAGCGGATTGGACGTTTCCATAAAAATTAACCACTTGTGATGTTTCTACCACCATCGGAAGAAATAAAATTGAAATTTTCAATAAAGTAATGAAAAGATTTATACATTGCCATATTTTTCACAAAAAAAAAGAAGAAAAAATGCCTCCCTCATCACTTTTTACAGCAGTAAAAGGATAAAAAAAAAATGCCGCCCTCACTCATCAATTTTGACAAAAAAGGGCCTGAGAACCAAGTAATTAACTTTGCATGGCCTTAGTGTAATAGGCCTAATTTATTTTTAGAATTTCCACATGACACGGTGCAAATGGCAACGGACTTCTTTTTTATCCCCCGGCGATAGCGGTGATGGGATATAGTAATAGCGGCCGTCTGTCTGTCTGTCCGTCTGTCTGTCTGTCTGTCTGTCCGTCCGTCTGTCTGTCTGTCTGTCTGTCTGTCCATCCGTCACACTTTCTTGTTTACGCGATAACTTGAGTAAACATGGATAAATTTGAGTAATTGAGTAATTTTTTGCGTGTGGCTTGTAAATATTATTATCTTGGATGGGTTCTTACATGGAAATATTTGAAGCAAGGGTTTTGTGAGAAAATCTTAATTTTTGGTTGAAAAATCAACAATTTTGAGAATTGAGTCTTGTTTACGCGATAACTTGAGTAAACATGAATAGATTTCAATATTTTTTTGCATGTGGCTTGTAATTATCATTATCTTGGATGGGTTCTAACATGGAAATATTTGAAGCAAGGGCTTTGGAGGAAAATCTTAGTTTTTGGTTGAAAACTCACCAATTTTGAGAATTGTGTCTTGCTTACGCAATAACTTTAGTAAACATGGATAGATTTTAATAATATTTTGCAAGTAGCTTGTAATTTTCATTATCTTGGATTGGTTCTAACATGGAAATATTTGAAGCAGGTGTTTTGGGGGAAAATGTTAGTTTTTGGTTGAAAACTCACCAATTTTGAGAATTGTGTCTTGTTTATGTGATAACTTTAGTAAACATGGATAGATTTTAATAATCTTTGCATGTGGCTTGTAAGTATGTTGTACATTAAGACTGCAAGGCTGCTTTCTATAAATATATCAAAATAAATATTATGCAAGTGCGGGGGATACGTCGCGCATTCATGCGCTAGGCGGTTCTTTTATTTTCTGCGTTCCCATACTCAAAAGATAACCAGACAGGCGTACTGGAAATACATTGAAAATGTAGTAACACCAGATGAAAACGAACCACGATCAGGGATGAAAAAGTTATGGACATACATCAAACACAAACGTAAAGACATACAAAATGTAGTTGGAATCTCATCACTAAAAATGGATGGTAGACTGTACTGTGACCCAGTTACTAAATCAAATATATTAAATCGCCAGTTTACATCAGCCTTCTCTGAGAAATCATCCTATACCACTGAGGAATTCCTGAATTCAAACCGTATGAACTCCACAACCACACAACATCCAAAAATGAAATCTTTTGACATCACCTGTAATGGTATTACAAAGTTACTAAAACAGTTAAATCCATACAAGGCACCAGGACCTGATAACATATCACCTAGGATTCTTAAAGAACTAGCTACAGATATTTCACCACTACGGCAGCTTATATTCCAGAAATCATTAGACATTGGTGTAGTCCCGTATGACTAGCGCACTGCAAACGTCTCGTCTGTCTACAAGAAAGGTCAAAAGTCGTTGGCTGAAAACTACAGACCAATGTCTTCAACATCAGTCTGTTGTAAAATTATGGAGCATATATTGGCCAGTAAAATCATGAAACATGGAGAAGAAAATAATATCCTGTATCCGCTACGACATGGATTTCGAAAGGGCCGCTCCTGTGAAACGCAAATCATTGAATTCGTGGATGACATCTCCAAGAACATACAAGAAGGCCAACAAACAGATATCCTCATATTGGACTTTGCTGAGGCTTTTGATAAAGTCAACCATAGCCTACTCAGTCATACACAAACTGCAGTATTATGGTATTATAGGAAAATCAGTCAGGTTGATACAAAACTGGTTTGCAATTAGAAAACAATCTGTAGTAATTGATGGATCTAGCTCTGATGCAGTCAGTGTGGACCCAGGAGTTCCCCAAGGGTCCGTCCTAGGTCCATGGCTCTTCCTCTACTATATAAACGACCTCCAATCAAGACTAACATCAACAGTAAGACTCTTCGCCGATGACACAATAGCTACCTGACAATATCCAACAACGATGCTGAAACTCTACAAAAAGATCTAGATAAGCTGGGACAATGGGGAAATGAATGGTGCATGAAATTCCACCCTGATAAATGCACAGTACTCAGAGTAGCCAACAAAAAGAAAACAATTGATGCCAAATACCAACTCCACGGGTATACGCTAGAGTCAATTAAATCCGCCAAATATTTAAGGTCTCACGTTCACAAACAAATTACAATGGGACCAGCACATACATTATATTACCAGCAAAGCAAATAAAACTTTTGGCTTTCTGCGCAGAAACCTGAAAATCCCATCAGTCAGGATAAAAGAAAAAGCATATTTCACTCTTGCACGTTCACTAGTAGAATATGCTAGTACAGTCTGGGACCCATATACACAAACTGATATAAACAAGGTGGTGGCAGTGCAGAGAAGAGCGGCTAGATATGTAGCAAATAATCACAGAAATAGATCTAGTGTAAGCAACATCATACCAAGACTTAAATGGAGACCACTTGCAGACAGAAGAAAGGACGCTAGACATGTGATGCTGTATAAAATCGACAGAGAACTTGTAGCCATCAACAAGGAAAATAGGCCAATACCACCAGGCCGAACTGAAATCCAGACAAGCACACAACAGGTCATTCCAGATACCACCCTCTCGTATTGACAACACAGGCGCTTGTGGCACGGACTTACCACCCCCCTTTTTTCTAACTTTCTGTTTACAAATTTATTTTCAATAAAATTTCATTATTTCTTTATTATTTGATCTCTTTTTCCTTATTTTAACTTGTTCGTGTCAATATTCATACAATCTTATGTTAACATCAAATTGCATGTGTCGACCCTATATAGATACTAATAATCCATGATATGATGAAGGAGGCAATCATATGGCAGAAACAGAAACAGTAAGCCACGAACTTTTCGTTTTGTTTTTTTTTATGAACAAAAAAGAAATAAAGGCAGGTGTTTCACAATACTTCTAAGCAAGGATTTATATAAATATACTATACAAATCCTTATTCTAAGCTAGCTTTTTATTTCTACATTTTTCACAAATGTTTTCCCCTTATAAATTAATATACATAATTGCTATGGTGGGTTTATTCTTTTACAAATAAACTACACGAATCACTTACCCCGTTTGGCTAATGTATAATTTATATTGATTGCTTCAATATAATTAGTATTCATATTTTTTACATATTTATTTGCTCAAACCACAGGCACTTGTTTCTGGTAAAAAAAAATATATACCTAGATACTAATAATTAGTATCTACATGTAGGTATATATTTTTTTACCAGAAACAAGTGCCTGTGGCTCAAACAAAGAAACATTTTACCACCTTTAAACAGAGTTATCTTAACAATACTTCTGTACCATCAGTTTTTTTTTCTGCACCGGACTAACGGAGTTCATGACACGGAACTTATCGTGTTTAACATTTCAATATTTAAAACGCACGTAAAGTGCGCACCTAGGTCATGGCATTATAATCAGCTAGATGATTGTTGCCATTACCAGGCAGAAACAGGAAAGAAATGTGAATTATTTTTAATCACAATGTGATCTTGTATAAATAGTGGACATTTTTAATTAATATTATTGACTGCCACTGAAAAAGTATGGAAAGTTGGTTTAGTCTTTTGTAGCGGTTATTTATACACCTACGTCTTTTTCGAAATCTTTAGAGTGAAGGAGCGTGACACTCTCCAGACATGTTACCCACTATGGTTCACGGTCAGGGACCTTGGCACTCTCCAGACACGTTACCCACTATGGTTCACGGTCAGGGAGCTTGGCACTCCAGACACGTTACCCATTATGGTTCACGGTCAGGGAGCTTGGCACTCTCCAGACACGTTACCCACTATGGTTCATGGTCGGGGAGTTTGGCACTCCAAACACGTTACCCACTATGGTTCACGGTCAGGGAGTTTGGCACTCTCCAGACACGTTACCCACTATGGTTCACGGTCAAGAAGCGTGGCACTCTACCAACACGTTACCCACTATGGTTCACGGCCAGGGAGTTTGTCACTCTCCAAACACGTTACCCACTATGGTTCACGGCCAGGGAGCTTGGCACTCTCCAGACACGTTACCCACTATGGTTCACGGTCAGGAAGCGTGGCACTCTCCAGACACGTTATCCACTATGGTTCACGGTCAGGGAGCTTGGCACTCTCCAGACACGTTACCCACAATGGTTCACGGTCAGGGAGTTTGGCACTCTCCAGACACGTTACCCAC
>MJUT01059341.1:56713-67942 GCA_002080005.1 Gigantidas platifrons
GTGGGTGTAATCCATTGTTATCATTTAGGCATGGGTGTAATCCATTGTTATCATTTAGGTGTGGGTGTAATCAATTGTTATCATTTAGGCTCCACGATTAGTGTTATGATGCTTAATGCCACTTTCAACAATATTTCAGTTATTTATATTGTGGCGGTCAGTTTTATTTGTGGAGGAAACTGGAGTATCCGGAGAATACCACTGACCTGTCGTAAGTCACTGACAACCTTAATTGCATAATGTTGTATCGAGTATACCTCCCCATGAGCCGGATTTGAATATTTAGGCTCCATGGAACAAAGGGGGGGGGGGGAAATAAATTATATTAAATTAATAAAAACTTGATGAATCTATATATGTGTTTATTTTTTGTTATAAAAATCCATGCATGTCAATGACAATTTAATAAGACATGCCACACAATATCACGACAAAAACAGTCTTATATCAATCAAAATGGTCCAAATTATACACTTATCTCATTACAGTCTTAGCTTAGAAAAAGTCTTCTTATAAAAACTTACATTTAATTTCATTAATTTTTGTTCTTTCTTGAAAAAAAACCCAAAACAATGGTCAATTTCAAGAAACTAATTATTTCCTTATATTTATAATATATATTAGAATGAAAAAGTAAAGATAAGTAGGATACATTTGTTTAACCTTGTTATTTCATCAAATGAGCGTCTCCAAGTATTGAAAATGTCCCTTCAGAAGATTTCCAGTTATCAGGATTATAGGTCATTTGAGATGATAATAAAAACTTGTAATTAAACACTTGAGAGTAAAATTAATATACATTCGTATCCGGTTAATTTATGCAATGTTATATTTCAATTGATGTTTATTACTATAGTATTAAGAAATGGGTGTTTTCATAATGGTCCGGTTATATGTCCAAGGTTAGTCATAATGGCCCAAGGCAATGCCGAGGGCCATTATGACGTAAACGAGGATATATAATCGGTCCATTATGAAAACACCCATTTCTTAATACTGTTATTAACCAGTCAATTTCAATTTTAGGTAATCTACATTCTTTTTGAAGTATTGACCGAAATGGTAGGCTATAATTGTTTTTATCATTTTTCAATATTATTATTTAAATATTAAAATTTAGAAATTTTATGAAAACAGAAATTTTTGAAATTTGTTGAAAATTTTATGATTTTGAATTAATTTTTGAAAATTTAGAAATTTTATGAAATTTTTGAAATATTTAATTTTTTTTTTTGAACAGTTTGAACTTTAATTTTTTTTTATTGATTTTAGAATTGAAATTTTATGAAATTTTTGAAATTTGTAGGTAATCTTCATTCTTTTCGAAGAAGGCCATAATGGACCGGTCCATTATGGCCTTACAAGCCATAATAGACCGGCAAAGCATTTTGGAGCAAAATAATGTTCTTGCTGTATAAATACAAACCAGTCTGTAGTATTCATAATATAACCTACTGGTTAATAATAATGAAATTAAGAACACCTTAATACAGCAAGAGAATATGAAATCTACAAAAATCATCCATTTTTTTTTCCCAAACACAAAAATATCAATGCTTAATATACATGTGAAACTACTGCTACTTTCATTGACGTTTTTATACATGTTTAATGAAAAGGATCAAAGATGAAGATTAGGAAAGAAAGAAAGAAGGGAAAAAAATAGATAACAAAAGAAACAAATAATTATTACAAATAAATATAGTTAACAAACACCATCTACAAAATAAGTGCACAAAATTTAAATATAAAATAATAAAATGGTGATATCATACAGTAAAAATACATTACTAATGCCAGCAGAAGTAAAAATATGTGTGCATTTATTAGATTTCTTTAGAAATTCACCTTAAAATGGAGGACTTTCAATTTAAAAAAATAATAATATTTTTTGTATAATAATTCCCATTAATATAAATACAAGTACAGGTGTGGTGCTACGGGTTAGTAAATATATTATAAAGTAAATTAATGTCATTTGGTTCCCATTAAAATAAAAAAAGACTTCCCTAATTCATGGACTTCTCCTGCTTCACATATGATTTTTCTGTCAAAAGCTTTATGTTTTGACCTTTGACTAAGTTAGAATGTACACAATTATTGTTTCGGTCATGCCGACACATGTAACGATGGACGCAAAGTAATGACAATACCTCAAATGGCCCAGGTGAACTTTAAAAAAAAGCCCTGCTCCAACTAGCATAATGAGCTATCAGCTGATTACAGAAGCATTATTATAACACTATATATAATATATCACATTTACTGCTACTACGGTCCAAGGACTATACTCTTTGTAGTCTTTCTATCTAGACCTCTTTGGCACTGTTCAAGGGATTGTGTTCCCTTCACTCTAGTCCATATCCATACTGATTTCAAGAGCTCAGGTGTTTGTTGTGGTTGGGAGGCGTACTGGTCGCATGGCGTCAGAGTGCCATGTCCTTATATTAGCCAATGCTCTGTTGATTTTATTGCACCAATTGATTCGCTCTTCCTTTGTGTCTGCAGAAAGCATATGTCTGAAGAAAAAAACATAATATTTCTTTATATTATAAAACTTATTTCTTAACATGTGTGTATTTCGAGGATATTTGAGAACTAGGGGACAATGAAAAACATTTAAATCATAATAAAAGAAAATTATAATCCCTGCTTGATACAATTTTATTTTTATTTTCCCAGATTATTTAAGAAATAAATCATGGAAGCCAGAATGTGTTGGGAGTTTTAACATGGATTGGCAGATATTAGTATTTTATCCCGAGCCAGAAGCGAGGGATAAAATTTACTAATATCTGCCAATCCATGTTAAAACTCAAAACACATTCAGGCTTCCATGATTTATTTCGATTTTGATATGTCTAAGAGTACAAATATGGTAGTATACTTTGATTGCAAGATGGTCATTTATATTTACACTTGCACATGTCGCACACTATTAATGTAACTCGAATAATACTGTGCCCTCTATCGGCATTATTCGGGTTACAATTTATGCTGCCAATGGAAAAGTAGGTCATATTCACCGGCACATGTGCTAATGAGATTATACCGAATGGATAACTCGCTCGTTTGTTAACAAAACGAAAGAAGGAGGTCATGTTAGAATTACCTATTGATCTCATAGAAGACAACTTTGTATACCAGTGACAAAATATGTTAAAAGTAGCTTTAAACAATCATAACCATGACAACCATATATTATCTCTGTGACGGTGATTGTTTATAAGAATAAAAAATTCTTTCACAAATATTTACGTTGAATTTCAATGAAATTTTGTTTCATTGTTTTTATTGCAGACAATATGAATACTACAGTTATATTTATCTGCCAAAATACATTGACAGACGCAGCCATAAATGTCTTAATAGAACAAGCAAATTTCAATAAGTATATTGTAAATTTTACCATCCTCCACATGTCCTGATTTCCCCCTAATAAAGGTGAATAACTGTCTACACATCAATTTTAATATTGTCTAAACTACTAACTATATTTCAATAAATATCAAGTCAAGTTAGAGGGCTTGCTGGGTGGTAGAGTTGGTAAACCTAACACTACTGATGTGATTGTAAGTACCTTGTACTTGTCATGGTGTTGTACGTCTTTGTTATCAGCGTATCAGACTCTCCTTGCCTTGGTTGTCGTACTGTTACCATTTCAAAGGTGTTTGGTCTGGCACAGATATCCCGTGGTATCAACCCTACCTTCTCTGTTATACATCTTTTCAGGTCAAAATAGCCAATGGGATCCTGGAAGAAAAAACAAACATTTAACAAAAGCTTTTATTTTGATTACTGATAAAAGTACATGCAGTTCATGAAACTCTCTCATAATTTTTAAAAATAACTAGAGGTTCAGTGGGCTGAGATTGTGTCGCTCACCTTTCATTCTGCTTTGAGGAAATTTAATACAGAGCCTTCCCACCAAGTTTCAGTTCATTTGGCCAAGCAGTTTCAGAGAAGAAGATTTTTAGAAATCAACCAACCAGAAACAAGAATTGCCTATGGCAGCCATGTTTGGGATGAAATTAGCAATCTTTATAGAGGACCTTCCATAGATGCTTCCTACCAAGTCTCGGTTCAATTGGCTAAGCAGTTTCAGGGAAGAAGATTCTTAGAAATCAACCAATCTGAAACAAGAATTGCCTGTGTCAGCCATGTTTGATAACGAAACGGGACAAAATGAGCAATCCTTATAGAGGACCTTCCATAGATGCTTCCTACCAAGTTTCGCTTGATTTGGAAAAGTGGGTTCAGAGGAGAAGATTTTTTTTAGAAATAGACCATTCAGAAACAAGAATTGCCTGTGTCAGCCATGTTTACATGCTTACTACCAAATTTCAGTTCATTTGGGAAAGCGGTTTAGGGGAGAAGTTTTTTTTTTTTTTTAATCAATCAATCAGAAAAAAGAATGGCCTGTGGCGGCCATGTTTGTTAACGGATTGAAACTAAATGAGCAATCTTTATAGAGGACCTTCCAAGTTTCGGTACATTTGACCAAGTGGTTTCAGAGGAGATTTTAAAAAATCGGCCAATCATAAACTATAATTGCCTGTGGTGGCCATGTTTGTTAAGGCCAAAAATAAATAAAAGAACCGCCTAGCGCATGAATGTGCGACTTATCCCCCCGCACTTGCATAATATTTAGTTTTATATCTTCATAGAAAGCAGCCTTGCAGTCTTAATGTATAACATACTTACAAGCCACATGCAAAGATTATTCAAATCTATCCATATTTACTAAAATTATCACATAAACAAGACACAATTCTCAAAATTGGTGATTTTTCAACTAAAAACTAACATTTTCCTCCAAAACACTTGCTTCAAATATTTCCATGTTAGAACCAATCCAAGATAATGATAATTACAAGCTACATGCAAAATAGTATTCAAATCTATCCATGTTTACTAAAGTTATTGCGTAAACAAGATATAATTCTCAAAATTTGTGAGTTTTCAACCAAAAACAAAGATTTTCTCACAAAACCCTTGCTTCAAATATTTCCATGTTAGAACCCATCCAAGATAATGATAATTACAAGTCACATGCAAAAAATTATTCAAATCTATCCATGTTTACTCAAGTTGTCGCGTAAACAAGACACAATTCTCAAAATTGGTGATTTTTCAACCAAAAACCAAGATTTCCCCCCAAAACCCTTGCTTCAAATATTTCCATGTTAGAACCCATCCAAGATAATGATAATTACAAGCCACATGCAAAAAATTATTCAAATCTATCTATGGTTACTCAAGTTATCACGTAAACAAGACTCAATATTCTCAAAATTGTTGATTTTTCAACCAAAAATTAAGATTTCCCCCCAAAACCCTTGCTTCAAATATTTCCATGTAATAACCCATCCAAAATAATGATATTTACAAGCCACATGCAAAAAATTATTCAAATTTATCTATGTTTACTAAAGTTATTGCATAAACAAGACACAATTCTCAAAATTGGTGAGTTTTCAACCAAAACCCTTGCTTCAAAAATTTCCATGTTAGAACCCATCCAAGATAATGATAATTACGAGCCACATGCAAAAAATTATTCAAATCTATCCATGTTTACTCAAGTTATCGCGTAAACAAGAAAGTGTGACGGATGGACAGACAGACGGTCGCTATTACTATATCCCCTCACCGCTATCGCGGGAGGATAAAAATATGTGTGTTTACGGTCACATGTCAAAAAAATCTAGTCGGTCGGTCAGCACTATTTTTTCCCCCCCTACTATCGGCAAAACCAGAAATAGTCGTTCCTGGTTCCGGAATCCGATATCTCATTTTCGAAATTTCAGGTAAGCCGTCATTTGTTGAAGCTGTTTTATGACGAGTTACGCAGTTTTTCTACCTTCTTTCCTCTCAATTTCAACAAAAAGCTAGCGGTTGAATAAATAAAACATTGCTGCTGATTAAACAACAAAATGGATATCCGAATTCTGTGTAAAAATTGATAGGGTCGCTAGCAAAAATTAGGGTCGAATAATTGCCGATAAAAAAGGTTAGGGTCGGCGGCTGAAAAATAGGCTCGGTCGGGTGACCGTAAACACACATATATATTTTTTTGGCCTAATCGACTGGGACAAAATGAGCAATCTTTATAGAGGACCTTCCATAGATGTTTCTTATCAAATTTCAGTTCATTTGGGAAAGTGGTTTCCGAGGAGAAGATTTATTTTTTTTAGAAAACAACTAATCAGAAACAAGAATGGCCTGTGGTGGCCATGTTTGTTCATGCATCGGAACTAAATGAGCAATCTTTATAGAGGACTTCCAAGGATGTTTCCTACCAAGTTTCGATTCATTTGGCCAAGCGGTTTCAGAGAAGATTCTTTAGAAATCAACCAATCAGAAACAAGAATGGCCTGTGGCAGCCATGTTTGTTAACAGATCGGAACTAAATGAGCAATCTTTATAGAGGACTTCCAAGGATGCTTCTTACCAAGTTTTGATTCATTTGGCCAAGCAGTATCAGTATCAGGAGAAGATTTTTTTAGAAATCAACCAATCAGAAACAAAAATGGATTGTAGTGGCCATGCTTGCTAACGGATCAGAACGAAATGAGCAATCTTTATAGAGGACGTTCCGTAGATGCTTCCTACCACGTTTCGGTTCATTTGGCCAAGCGATTTCAGGAGAAGATTTGTAAAAATTGGCCAATCAGAAACAAGAATTGCCTGTGGCAGCCATGTTTGTTAATGGATCGGGACAAAATGAGCATTCTTTATAAAGGATTGATGTTTAACGTCCAGTGAGCAATTTTTCAGCTATATTCAGGATGAGAATAATTTAAACGCCATGGGACTCGAAACAAAGAAATGTGATGGGTAGGGACGGAGAATTTTGCCAGTGTAACAGGTCTCTTATGGACCACTCATCATGAGCATAATACTCATAATGAGCTGTTACACTGGGTTCTTAAACGTGCGAAGAGGGTGGCAATCTCTCAACACGGGACCTCAAGTTTTATTTACGTCTCATCCGAAGGACGGGTTGGTTGTCAATTTATACATCCCGCACAACCGACGGACGCCCCTTCAAGCTGAAGAAGCTCTCGGTCCCATTTCTATACCCCGGGTTGTCTTTATAAAGGACCTTCCATAGATGCTTCCTACCACGTTTCAGTTCATTTGGCTGAGGTTTCAGAGAAGATTAAAATGTGAAAAGTTAATGGACGACAGTCGCCAAGTGATGGCAAAAGCTCACATTGCCTTTGGCAAGGTGAGCTGAGAAAAAAAAAAAAAAAAAAAAATTGCACCATTAGACAGGTTCCGGAAAGATTTGATTAATACCTATTTGATTATTATTTGTAATAAGCACGTACATAGTTTAATATGAAAGATGTGGGGAAAAAAAATGACACTTTTTTTGTTGTTGTTGATGGTCATGTGACAGAAGAAAGACAATATTATCATTTGAGTGATCCGGACTTATTGTCATAATACATCTGAGTTTTGCACTTCAATTAAAAAAAAAAACAAATTCCAAATATAAAACAATTTTAGAGTACCAGTTGAGCTACACAGTAAATCATACCTTTTTCTGTTCATCATCAGGATATTTCCAGAAGCACAACTTATTCCCTGCTAAAACACCCCATCTTCTATGCCAGGCTCCAAGTCCACTCACATCCTCAAACATTGTCTGAAACATACAATAGTCTTTAATGTTGACAAACTAGAGGCTCACATGTGACCGAGTAGCTTACCTAGTAAACAAGATTTTTTAACTTACATTCTCAAACATTCCCCCTTTTTTTCTCACCTATCATAGAAAGAGAAATATTTAATTAACTTCCCCATTTTAAGTCCCCCCTTAACTCATTCAGCCCCGATCACGTCTTTTGGCGTGATTAAATATCTGCATTGAATGGCTGATCCCGTCATTTGTAGTGGTTTGTTTTCTTCATTCAATGGCCGATCACGTCTTTAGACGAGCCAAATGTATGTTGTAAAACCTTCTCTGATTGGTCGAATAAAGGGGGGAATCCATGATTCTTTCAATACTGGCCAATAGAAAAATAGTTTACGTTTCCTTTTTCCTTTGTTAAAACATTCAGAAGTCAAAGGTTATTAAATTACATCGATTTTACTACACGTGTGTCATTCATAAAAAAATGTAAACAATGGCAGATATTAGTTGATAGTGAAAATGAAGTTTCTAGGCTTCGATCTCGACAATATTAAGGAAGCAGAGGAAAAATATGTTCGGCAATTAGATATGCTAAATGATTTTGACTCCGACATAGAATTTTCTGAGATGGGATAGTTGGACGAAGAGGAAATTGACAGCGATGATGATACGGTTCTCGCCGACATTGCTAAATGGAGTGACCACCTTAGACCCATTCAAATCGCTGAATTTACTGGACCAACGACTGTTAATATGGAGAATAACAAACGAGAAATACATTTTTTTCAATCTTTTGTTCCTGGAAGCATTATCAATTGAAATTGCTACTCAAACAAATGAGTACACACGGAAGCAAATTGAGGCAACGCCAAACATTAATATGTGAATATAACATAAAATTTAATTGAAAAACATGGGGAAAAAATAACAAAATGCATATCATTGTGTAGATAATTTTATTTGGAACAAAATGTGAAAATTTCAAGGATTTATCTTGGATATTAAAAGAGAAATTAAGGTAAGACTGACTGCATGTGCATGATGTTTTCAAAATTCTCTAATTAGCTAAAATACCTCTGGGGCACATGCAGCTATACATAGATAAATGATGCTGGGGCATTATCAGCAGTGATACTGATAAAGTGTTGGGGCTGAATGAGTTAAGGAGTATTAACTTCATTTGCATATATCTGAATCTCCTGTTGCTAAGATTATTATCTGCCAGGTTCTGTTTTATTTTGTTCAGCAGTTTTGCAGTAAAATAATCAAATGTGAAAAGTTAAAGACGACAGTCATTGAAGTAATCATACTAATAAAAGCCCACTAAACCCTTGGACAGGTAAGCTTATAAAACAATATTGACATCTTTTGGGAGCACAGAATTTTGGCAAAAACAAGATTAAAAATGAGTTTTTCTATAGTAACACTGAGGGACAAAGAACGATAACAACATCCCCTTTTCACAAAGATGGTGATATCAAAGTTCTAAAGAACCTTTATAAACTGACAACCAAATATATTTTCAACTAATGGGACAAACTCTACTCAGATTAACAAATTGTAGATAATGTTTTAATTACCAGGAATCCTCTTTCTTCAACATTCTGTTCCATCAAACACTTCAATCTCATGTAAATTGTACCATGCAAGGGAGATAAATATGGTATCTGAAATAAGAATTTTAAATATACAAAAATTAATATCACTATTTCAAACCCAAGATCAACAAATATACAATCAGTGTGACACAGTGACAGTAATGGATTTGAAGATCAAACTGTTGCCACATTCTGAAGCTATAAGTTTAGTTTGGTCTAAATAGGTTCAACCATTCATCTGTACCTTAGGAACAGTCTCACTCATTAATTCAAGACTTTACAGTGACTATTTAAAGTGCTGTTACTTAGATTTTAACTGACTTTTGAATTTCTTCTAAAATAAATGTCAACAAAGATGTTCCAAACTCTTTTTACCTCAATGTAGTACACAATAATAAAGGACAGTAAAAACTAGAAAATTGAATGCCCCCATCTCAACCTTATCCACCTCAACACCGGAGTGCCCGGAGGGAGCCGCAAGTATAAGGAGCGTTGTTTACACGTTAACAGGTTTCAGTGGCTAAGTTCATATAAGCATAATTTTGTAAAAAATAGTTGAAAATCAAAATCCATATAATATGCACANTGTCAGAGGGGTATAATGCAAAGAAAACGTCTTGAAGAGCCAAAATGGATTTTCAATATAACTTAATTTGAAGGAATGGGTATGATGTAGAAAACTTATGTATAGACTTTAAAAGGGGTTTGTGTCTGTAAGACACATACAATGTCCCCGCGGTTATAATTGCAAAAGGGTAAACCAATGTTTTGCTTATTCAGCATCAAGCAGAAATGACTGAAATAAATGAATCTGTAGCTAACAATGTGATGTTCAATTGATTGAATGGGGTTTAACGCCATTTTCAGCCATATCATGGCAGAGGAAGCCGGAGTGCCCGGAGGGAGCCGCAAGTATAAGGAGCGTTGTTTACACGTTAACAGGTTTCAGTGGCTAAGTTCATATAAGCATAATTTTGTAAAAAATTGTTGAAAGTCAAAATCCATAAAATATGCACACCTTCAGTGTAAGTACTAACTGTCTACAAAATAAAAAGGTCTAGCTCAAAAACTGTAGGAGGAGTTAGCCGGACAAACCATATCCTATATGGGGGCATAAATGAAAAGTCCAACTACCTGTCATTTTGAGAATATTTGATGAAAATCAAAATCATGTGGACATGCACACCTCCATGGATGTGTATAAACATCCTACAAAATATTAAAGCTGTAGCTCCAAAACTGTAGGAGGAGATAGCCGGATAAACCATGTATTTATATCTGGACGAACGAACAAAATGACTAAGTCCAGCTACCTGTAATTTTGAGAATATTTTATGAAAATCAAAATCCTGTGGACATGCACATCTCCATTATGTGTATAAACATCCTGCAAAATATTAAAGCTGTAGCTCTAAAACTGTAGGAGGAGTTAGCCAGACAAACCATGTTCCCTTTATGCAGCTAGTACGAAAAAAATGACTACAAAGTCCAACTACCTGTCATTTTGAGAATATTTGATGAAAATCAAAATTCTGTGCACATGCACACCTCCATTATGTGTATAAACATCCTACAAAATATTAAAGCTGTAGCTCCAAAACTGTAGGAGGAGTTTAGCGGGACAAACTATGTATACTATAGTGTGACGAACGGAAGGATGGACGGACAGGGGTAAAACAATATGCCCCCCGACCAATAGTCGCGGGGGCATAAAAATTACTATCACATCTTTTCTGTTGAACAATGAAAAACTTGTGTGTTGTGGACACATGTGTACTATCGGCTGAAACACAATATAGGGCTCATACTCAAAAGCAGTGTGTTATGTGCAATATTAACCTACTTCCATTGAATTTAAAGGTATCACTCTAATATCATGTTTTGGATGGTGAAATACAGAAGTTGCATACAAAATTTCAAGAAGATATCTCTCATAGTTTTTGAGTAACAAGCAAAAGGGTACCGAAAAATTTGCACAAATAAGGC
>MJUT01059341.1:135438-151349 GCA_002080005.1 Gigantidas platifrons
TTTTTTTTTTGACATTGTATAATAATGCTTGATTTTTGTAGCACTTTGAGTATCAATTATTGTGTAAATAAAGTATTTATGTCGTTTCCTTTTAATGGATTCCCCTTATAAGCTCATTAATTATTTCCCGCCATATACGACCGAAGTACGACAGTAAACGAAATAGTTCACAGTAATCGTGCGAAAATTTATGGAATCGGTTCCAATTAGTTTAATTTTGAGAACAGAATCAGCATAACAGAAATAATGAAAAACGTGGCATTGACGTAGGACGCTCTTTAAACCTTTACTAAGATGCCAACAGTTACTGGCGTAGTAATTTAATCTATTATTTTTGCGTGGGTTTGTTGACAAACATTAATCAAAGGTAGAACAACATATGAAAAGTGCATGATGAAATATAAGTAAGATCTAGCATAATTAAGGGGAGATAATTGGACTTATTGATGTTATTTTGTTGTTCTGTGTCGGTGACCTCAAAAGCAAATCACCTCTTAGGGAACGACCATTTAACTTGAAAAGGGGGGGGGGGACAAAAAAAATAAATATTCTAAGTTCTAACTCTCGTCTTGTCGGAAAAAAAAATTTCTGAAAGAAAAAAAACCCCCATAACCTGCAAGTTAACCAAAGCTAGTACACCATGTCTGAGATGCACAAAGAGCTACACTATCACTTCTCTGCAGCATTAAAGTTGGTGATATATGTTAGTATGGAATGTCTGATTATTTGGAAATCATCCATTCTTGAAATCACAGCTAATATAAAGTTTCAAGGCAAAACCGTATATCAGCACTTTCGCGCTTTGATTTAATAAGTATTATCATTTTTTAATAAGCA
The DNA here is from genome assembly GCA_002080005.1 of Gigantidas platifrons. Classification (NCBI taxonomy): domain Eukaryota; kingdom Metazoa; phylum Mollusca; class Bivalvia; order Mytilida; family Modiolidae; genus Gigantidas; species Gigantidas platifrons. The sequence goes on from MJUT01059341.1 coordinate 136,276, forward strand.
ACATGACACTACAGTGAAACCTGTCTAAACAGAACCTTGAATAAACTGAAATCCTGTATAAACTGAACTTTACATATAGTGTCAATGTAGGAACTCTTCAATGATATAAATGTATAAACCAAACACCTGTCTATTCAGAGCACAAAAATTGGTCCCAAGGAGGTTTGGTTTAGACAGGTTTCTCTGAAGTTCTCTCCCATTGAAAGATTGCTATATATATCTATAGAAAAATAATAGAGAGTAGTACTGTACATGACTAAAATAATCCAAGCATTATAGCTGTCTACAGATACTGGTAAATCTTAACACAGGGGGTTTCAATGATTATAGCTGTCTACAGATACTGGTAAATCTTAACACAGGGGGTTTCAATGATTATAGCTGTCTACAGATACTGGTGAATCTTAACACAGGGGGTTTCAATGCCATTTGTCTTAATATAAGACATATTTTTACCAAAATATGAAGAATTCAGAAATCTTCTGGTAACAAATAAGTTGATAAATAATAATTTTGTGACATTCTTTGATCAAACTGAAATAGATATTCACAAACAATGAACAGTTCTTAGATGGTTGAAAATTAATTATTCCTAACATACTTTTGAGAAAAAGAGAATGTTCCAAATGAAATTAGCAGCAAGTAAATGTACCACATGTGACCTCTCATCATGTTATAATATTGATAAGAATACCTTGTATGCTTTAAAAAAATAAATAATGGTCATATAAATAAACTTTGATTGCTGTTGTTAATCTCACAGTCACCATCTATATCTTAAGACTGCCTCAGGGGCCATTGTGGCCCTGATCGTGTGGTAGTTGGATTTACAACTACCTATGCAGTCAGTGCCTACATGTATCACCACTGATGCTGTGAGTTCGAATCTCAATCAGTGCGAGGTGTACAACATTATGTGATAAAGTTTGTCAGTGACTTGCGACAGGTCAATGGTTTTCTCTGGGTCCTTCGGTTTCCTCCACCAATAAGATTGACTGCCACAATATAACTGAAACATTGATAAAAGTGGCATTAAACACCATCAAGCAAACAAACAAACATTAAGACCGCCTCAGTGGCATAATTGTTAATGAGTTTGCCATAAGTGTGGTAGATAGCAACTGTCAGGTAGAGCAATATCTGGACCTGTGGACTGTTATTTCAGTGAGCTAGCACAATAAAAATCCAACATCTGAACCTGTGGACTGTTATTTCAGTGAGCTAGCACTATAAAATCCAACATCTGAACCTGTGGACTGTTATTTCAGTGAGCTAGCACTATAAAAATCCAACATCTGAACCTGTGGACTGTTATTTCAGTGAGCTAGCACTATAAAAATCCAACATCTGAACCTGTGGACTGTTATTTCAGTGAGCTAGCACTATAAAAATCCAACATCTGAACCTGTCGACTGTTGTTTCAGTGAGCTAGCACTATAAAAATCGAATTCAGCATATTTGTCTAGTACAAAACAAACATCATCATTTCATTAAAATTTATCTTGTTCTTGTCATGATATAGGTGACAAATTGCTAACTTGGCTTTAAGCAACATATCAGTCACTCCTATATATTTTAAAAAGTTTATGATAAATTTACAATGTATTTATCTGAATATTATATTTCAGAATTTTCGCAAGTCATTATCCAGCAGTAGATTTAGACAATGACAGATTTAGTGTTATGAAGGTATAGGATATTGTAGCACTGACACATTTACACCCTAACAAGTAAAGTTCTTCATCCTCCATCCACCCTATCCATCATGTAAGTCCCATACATGTGATAGCTACCGGTTTCTGCAGGAGTCTCCCGGATTCGACCCTTCAAAATGCAAGTCCCGGAATTGGTAAAAAATCACCCGGATTCATAATCTTTGTTAAAAAATTGAAATTACGTCCAATCTATCGACTTCCGGTATCGATTTTACCTAGGTAACTTTCCCTGTGTTTATAATTAGCAACACATCAGCTGATTACACCTGTCAATCTACCTGTTAATCTACGACGCTTGGGTGATTTTGTATTGATTTAATTTTCAGCAATTAAATGTTAAAAACTAATCACTTTGTTTGTTTAATAGTAAAGTTTTTGACAGGGATTCGGCATTTTTGAAATGGCTTCTCGTAAAAGACACTTGTCGTGTCCCGATGGACCAGCTAACCCTAAGAAAATTAAATACGCCTGCAAATTTCAAGAAAAGTGGAAAATAGAATTTGACTGCATCACCAATAGTGATAAAGGGGAATCGTATGTGTACTGCACAGTATGCAATTCGCATTTTGGTATCACATACGGAGGTAAAAACGATGTACAAAGACATGTTACATCAACGAGTCACAAGCAGAATTCCGTTTGCGTCGATAAGAACAAGAAATTGACAGACATTTTCTTGAAAAAGACAATTACTCTAGATGAGAACGTTCGCAAAGCTGAAGTGTTATTTACATATTTCATTGCAGAACATAATGTGCCGTTTTTGATAGCTGATCATTTCTCTCAACTCTGTAAAATAATGTTTCCAGATTCTGAAATCGCTAAAAAAAATTCATCTGTAAGCGAACAAAAACCACCCACATCTTGAATGAAATTGCTCCCGATCTTAAAAAGGAGACCACAGAACTTTGTAGAAAAAATAAATGTTATTTGTATTTGTAAAACTAAAAAGATGTTTTTCATGCATATAAGTATGAATATGTACATAAATTAAACTATAGAAGAGTAAAAGTTGTTGATAAATACGTCGATAAAAAATCTCCCTGATCAGACCCCCAATCTCCTGGTTTTTGAAGGCAAATCTCCTGCAAAGACCTGCTGACATTATCACATGTATGAAGTCCTGTACTTGAAATAGCTTCACAATGTTTGATACACTTAGACCCCTTTCGCTATGCTTTTGATGAATCTATGATAACATGTTTTAATTAATATAATAAGGCTACATTTGTTTTATTATAATATTATATATATTGATTATAATTAGTAAGACACTCATTTACATGCACATCCCCTCAAAAGGGCAAGTTGTGCATTTGATCATTTCATACCACACAGCAACCAAATGCAATTTTCGGATGGATTATACCCAGCAGTAGAGAAATCAGGTCCTATTTCTATACCCAGAAGACTGTTTACTATGTACATTTAAAAAAAAACCCGATGTGAGTGTAAGTGAACACGAAGAAAGAAGATCAATTCGAAAATCAGGTCAATATCAAAACTTAAAGGAAAGCTTTTTTGATGCTTTTCAATATCTATCTGAGTCTTATTAATTGTTATAGATTCTATAAATAGATCACATACTTCAATCAAAAAGAAAAAGTCATTTTTTTTGTTTTGTTTTCTAATCTAATGTTTTAATGTTTTTTGTTGTAACTTCATGATAGTTACTACACATTGGTATTATGTTATTGTTTGATGTTTCAAACACTGGTCAAGTTTGAAGCCGTTTTGAAGGGAAAATTTGATTATGTAAATGCCCTTTTAAATATTCTTTGTAGACACTGAGGGGTACATCATGGAGAGGTAAAGATTGTGATGATGGAAACAAAAGTATTCATCCTGGTTCGAGGTATGACTCTAGGGTGTAATAAATATTAACAGGGTATGGCAGATAATTACATTGTTTTTTTTTTAATTAAAAAAAAACTGTTGTTAGGTGCCAAGGTCAGAGAACAGTAGTTTGTTTTGATAGTTTAATAAGATGATCATTATCTGTTAACCCCTGTAGCAATAGTTTTGTTATTGGTCTGAAACAAAATAGATATGTCTTAAGAAATGTGATTTCCATGCAGATTATTGTACATTTGGGTAATTTTTATATAATCTACAAAAATGTCTTAAATTTGTATACAGCTTACCTTAGAAGTGTTGGAATTACATGATGTGGAAAACACATTTTTTAGTTCTTTTAAAACAGAACATTCAATCATAATATGCACAAGATCAATTATATCAAATTTTGTTCTACTTTGGAGTGATGTTTCATTTTTCCTAGACAATAATCTTTATTTAATGTAGAAACCAAAATGATGTAAATGAACCACAGATTAACCCATTAAATAGAAAATTAATTGATTCTGACACTCCTAGAAAAAGACATAATAGTGGTCATAAAGTGGGCTTTGATAACAATTGGAGCTATAGAAGCTCTGCGCATTAAAGTGCTCTTTTTCAGCCAATGTTTACACATAAAAGTGCCCTTTTCAGAAGTAGCACCCTGCCCTTTTGAAATCCTAGCTAGAACACTGGATGTGAATCATGTGTGTGGGTTGTTGAAGGCAAATGGCCTTCAACAATATACACAGATGTTTTTAGGTACAGTGATTTTATAACAGAGAGACCAAATATGCACCTAAATGGTAGAATAATAATATAAAATGAATTGAAAAAACGGTGCATGGTTTGACGCACGTGGTTTTACGTTTGTTTCCCAATTTATACCACAGGGGCTTGCTATAATTTTTCCGGGTATACTATCCACGTAAACCACCATTTCTGGATTAACGTGGGTAGTATATCCTGATAAAGTGTAACAAGCCCATGTGATTGTTCTAGACAAAATACAAGTACTAAAAACTGGGAAAAAAAACAAACGGCTTCAATAAAATGAAAATTTACTCACAAAATGGGGACCTGACATACACAGATCTGCAATAAAGATCTTGCCTACAATCAAGAAAGTTGGGAATATTCCATATGGCTCAAGTAAATTTGAGTATTATATATGCAGACATTTGACTACACTATCCTGAAATACTGAGAATGAATCTGAGGTTTTAGGTAGTCTCGTAAAAGCGGATAACCAGAACACTATTTAAGGCCAATTAAAATTATTTAATAGATTATCATCCCTGCCCACCCCTCAAAAATCGGGTTGCCCCAATTTTTAATTTTTTTTTACATAAATCGTTCTCGGAGTTTTATCGTGAACGCTCCCGATGTGAACGTCTTCTTACACTATCATTTCAACTTCTGTTTCATTTGTAAACATGGTTTTCGTGATAACGAGAGTAGTTACCGGCAAGAACAGGTGAATGAAAGAAAGGGGTGGTTTGCTACCAATTTTAACCCAAATAGTAAGATTTTGTTATTACAAAATATATAAACACTACAGGCCAGCTAGCTAAAAGCAGGGAGTGACTGAGAACTAAAAGGTGCATACATAGAAACTACAGTGTCGTATTAAATGTGCTTTAGTATTAATTCTATAAAAATACAATATTCATGGCAACATGTGAAGCATTATATGGATATAAAAGATAAAAAATACAAATATACTACATTCTGTGTTTAATATTATACATAAGACAATAAAGCATAGCATAATTACACAAATAAGCACGAGGAAATGCATATTATTAATTATATATATCCTGTCTCCATTCATGGCAAAAAATGCATTAGATGAATGACACAGGTTCCTTGGAGCCTTTAGTTGCATTGCTTAAATATGAAAGTAACCAGACAGACATGTGGTGCCCAAAGTTACACCCATTAGTTGCCATTCCTGGTCTTCGATTTTTTTTGGAAATTCCTGTTATCTTTATTCATACATTTTATGTTTATCTTTTTTTTCCCTTGGTACTGGGATAAAAAAAATTGCTAAATTTTTGGTGGGGGGTAGAAATTTTTTTTTTTTATAGGTGGTACCCTTAAAATTCATGGGCATTCCACCCCCTGGTGGGAAATTTAAATGGAATAGTCCTTATCAAATGGCAATAGTTTGATTACACTTTTTGGTACGTTTAAAATGGAAGTACCTGAAATGTTTAGATTGGATCGTGGGTTTAAAACAAAATTGTGGCATCATTTTTATTATTTGAGGAAGCAAAAGTAACCACAGAAAACCACCCGTCTGGCACAAGTGATGTACAATTAATCATCTAGATCATGAAAAATTGTATCAAGCTTAACTCTCATACCACAGTATTGACAGGCACTGATTACATTGCTATTGCTGGGACAGTGGCCCATCACCTTTTTAAAATTTTACTGAATGCATAAAGATAAAAAGGTCATGTTTTACCTCATGCAAAATGTTCTTACAAAGCTTGTTATTTATTTATCACATGGTGTGATATTACCCCGAGCGTTAGCGAGGGGTAAAATATAGGCATAAAGTGACTACCCATGGTAAAAATAATATAAATTCGGGCTACCATGAATTATTTCGATTCTAATACTGTAAATTCAGAAATTAATGCGTGCATTTATTATTGCGATTCCTCAACCGCCGACAAAAATGCGAGGTTTAATTATTGCGACGTGCCAAGATAAAGAAGAAAAAAAAATCGATGTAAATTTTTATCTAAACGTTCGTTTTCGTATTTGTATGTCGTTAATCCCCTTGTAAGCCACTGTCATGTTTACCTTTAATTAAAGTGAATACACATTTTCCTTTGTACACAAATTGTTCACGTGATTGAGAATCTAGAAAGCTTTCCTCATGTTGTAAATGTATTATCGATCAAAGCGTGCTTGTGGGGATCTAGAAACGTTTGTAACAGGTGAACTTTAGTCACGTGCCGAGTCGACAGTAATTGAACATCCGAAGGCTTGGGGCTTGGCTTGGGTGATATAAAGGTTAATGAAATTTCAAAGAAAGATCAATTGAAGTGTACAAAATAAATAAGTAAACAAAAACGGCAGTATAAAAGAATTATGGCTTGTATGAATCTTTTATCGGCACAAACGCAGTTTTACAAACAAATTTTAGTCGGCTTTTTTTCAAAGTGCTATTTTAAAATAAAATATTGCTCAATTAACAATACGGTAATTAGAAATTAAAAAAATGCCATAAATAGATGAATTTTGGGGGAGCAATCATTAACGTTTCAACATGTCTATGTGGAAGTTTGTCACTAAGTAAACGCGCTCCAGATGATATTGTCTTACGTCTACCAAACCCTGCTAAAGCTACAAGCAAAGAAGCTGCTGATAAAATGAAAGCTGCTAATACCGAGATCGTCAACGCCCTTGCCACTGACAAAACAACCATGACCACCAAACGTGGGGTTAAAAGAAAAGCCGCCATTAACCACTACACACCTGAGGTCCGTGCCATATTTTTATACCAGCTTTGTGAAATCGATAATCACTGACTTGTTATCTTTTTAATTTTTAATTCATGTAAATGTTTGTAAACTTTAGTGCTATTCTGTCAATGTAATAAAAATATTTTAAACATATCTTTGTTTCATTACATGATACCATACAAGGAATGTAAGGTAGTTGAAAATATTGTAGTTTCTCATCTGCATCTAGCCTCTTTAAAAATAAAATAAAATAAAAATCGAGCATTTATCAACACAGTTTTTATATAATTAGATCGATGAGAAACTAAAATATTTTTGATCTACCCTTACGACGAAAAAACATCGAATGAAACTGACAAGTCATTATTTTGAAAAACAGTGAAACACGGATGTTTAAATACACACTTTATTTTGTCCCTAGACATATTTACACAGGAAATTGTAATCAAAACAATCGATAAACATGTACACGCTTTGCCGCTTTCTAGGTGTCAGTAATCTATAGCATGCACCTGTCGATCTTACCTGTGTAAGAAAAGGGAGATAAATCAAACAGAAACTGGTCAACAGAATGAACATTAAAAATGCGAAGTTTTAGTAATGCGATCGCCGACCAGTCGCATTTTTAGCATTAATAAAAACATCGCATTAATTTCTGAATTTACAGTATGTAAAAAATGGTAAAATATCGTTACAAATTGTCGATGACGTCATAAATTACAATGGGTGTAGGTATATATTAATTTTACCACGGGTTTGGACTCGAAGCGTTTGAAGGACGTCATATTAGAATGACCAATTATTTTATAATTAAAAAAATTAATAATAAGTAGCCGTAATGTCTGTCTCCATGGAAAAGAGGGGGCTGCCATGGTTGTATGGTAGTTGGATTTACAACTACCTATGCAATCAGTGCCTATCACCACTAAAGTTGTGAGTTCAAACCCTATTCATGGCGAGGTGTGTTCGATACAATGTTATGTCATAAAGTGCTCTGGTTTCCTCCACCAATAAAACTGGCTGCCATGATATAACTGAAATATTGTTGAATATAGTGTTAAACATCATAAACCAAAGCCTTGCAAAGAACTATTCTATTTATAAGTCACTGTTGTGTAAATAACATCATTGTTATATAGCAAAGAACTATTCTATTTATAAGTCACTATTGTGTAAATAACATCCTTGTTATATAGGCTGTTTAATAGAAATCACTGTCTCATTAGCATGATAACTGCAGCGGTGGCATAATGGTTAGCATGCTCACCTAGAGTACGGTAGGTCGTGGGTTCGAGCCCCAATCGGGTCAAACCAAAGACTATGAAATTGGTATTTGTTGCTTCTCCCTAAGCACGCAGCATTAAGGAGAAAGAGCAAAGACTGGTCGGCTCGGAATCAGAATAATGTGTCCGAATGGAGCGACATGTTTACCCGCAGGCAGTTGTTTCAGTGAGTTAGCACTATAAAAATCCAACTCAGCTTGTTGGTCTAGAAAAAAAGCAGATCTCATCATCATCTTATTGAAAATGAACTTGTTCTCGCCATGATATAGCTGAAAATTGCTGAATTGGTATTAAACAACAATCATTCACTCACTCATTTGTGTGATAGGACTAGCTTTGATCTTATGAATTCATATTTTACATGGTTGGAGTAAATAATAATTAACTCACAATTATTTACTCCAATCAGGTAAAATTATATTAAAATAAAGACCAAGCCATGCAATTAAGTATCATGAATATGAAAAAAAGTACAGATGAATTCATATTTTACATGGAGTAAATTAACTTAAATTACTCCAATCAAATAAAATTGTATTGAAATAAAGACACACATTGACAAAGAAGTATCATGAATATGAAAAAAGTACTGGTAGTAGTATCTATAGGTCTTTAAGGTATATTAACAAACTAAACAGAAGTAATATTTTTTTTATGATTCTTGACTGCATCAACTTGCTTAGAATTAGAATTATTTGATACCATATGAAGGAAAATTTTAGTATTTTATGTACCAGTAATTTTGAATATTTATATAATAGTTACTGATATGGAGGGCAATATCAGGATAAACAGACTGCCCATATGAAATTGATATTTCCCTCACCTCCGGCTTGGGCAATATCACTTCCACTGGTCCGTACCACGACCCTAGGGTAGTCTGTATATTCTGATATTTCCCTCCATATCAGTATAAAACTATTGTATTTATTGCACTGAAGACCAGAATCTGACACACAATATAAATGCACACAAATTTTTAAAGGAATCAAGAAACCAAAAACTGTGTATAGACCAGAAGCACCAGTCTATACACGGTTTTTGGACTGGTCAATATCTGCATCCCAATCATCACGGAATAGTAAAGTTCACGTGGCAAGTGTTCAACCACTTAAATGTATGCTTTTTATTCTGATATGCAATATCAAACTATATTGACATATTTTAGAACATTGTTGTGTAGCATGACATGATATTGGTAATACATGTATCTATATAAACACTACAGGTACCCCAAATTTTATTAGACTCTTTTTATACAGATACAATGAGATTACCGTATATATTGTTTTTTTCAGGCCTCAATTTTCTGACAAAACCAAAGATTCAAACTGTAATGGAATATTTGTGAGTATTTGATAAAGAGAAAATGTCTTATGTTATATTATATATTCCTGAGTAACAAAATTATTATATAGATAATAAAATATTTACTGGGTAGTACTGGTATATATATTTTTGGTTGTTAAAACTGATGGTATTGACATTTTGATTGTAAGTAGTACTGGGTATGCAGAATTATGTTCACTGTTCCCTATTCACTATTCAATGCTTAAATATTGTATATGCTCAGTTGTTATATTTTGTTTTTATCAAACTACTGCATCTAAATCTAAGATATCATCAAATGATAGATAGCATATTGTATCAGAGATCCTTGCAAATTGCCTAGAGAGTCCTGGACTTGCCATTTCCAGAAATATTAGATTTTTACAATGGTTGGACTCTCCAAAATTTTCCAACACATGTTCTGGACTTGTCAGTTTAAATAGTTACAAGTATCCCTGTTGAATAACAAAAATACATGTGAATTACTTATTTAACCATGGGCACCAGGGCCGTCTGCAGGTTTCTGGAAAGGGAGAGGGTCTGGTAGAGAAATGTTTTGAAAAAATGGAACATTTTCATGGGATCTGGTTGATTCTGACCTCGGTTTTTATATTAATTCATAAATCAATGAATGAGTAACTATTATCTTCAATTCTTTAATTTGAACAACTGCACAGTCACTAACTTGAAGGTATCAGTTTAAGTGAACAGAAGAATATCATTTTTGAAAAGAAATGAATTAAATACAGGTTCCATTTTCCTTGGATGCATCCTGGCAAACTTGTCCACAATATCATCCATAGAGTGATTGTAGTCATAATGGATGAGCGCAAGTGAACTGAGTCGTTCTCCAGTCATCGAAGCCCTTGTATAATGGCACCTTAAAACGCTAGCTGAGCGTTCACATTCTGAACTAGTTACCGGAGAGGTATATGCAAGCTTCAATAATGTAAATATATTCAGAAAAAATAATTTGTCACATGCTTTTATCGTCTTCACACAAGAGTCCGGTAGCTCTGACGGGTCAACATGCAAAAATTCTCTTTCCATCTTTGGTACTCTTCGTCAACCAGGACAGAACTTGGAAGGTCACTCTCGTAAACATAGATAAGGGCTATAAAGAAACAGTGCAGGTGGCTGAAAGTACTATTCTTGTTGTGTCAAAATCACAAAGTCGCATTTGCAATGAATCATTATTAGATAAGGCATATCGTATTTATTGGATAATTGAGTTTTGAACCATTTTTTTTGTTTGTGGAAAGGGGACTGCAATCGCACCCAATGCACCCCCCTCTTGTGGTGGCCATGGGCACCTCCTGATAATATGTCAGATGCACATAAACGTAATTGTCAGTTTTATTTGGTCATATATGCACAAGCAGAAGAAATTAAATGAAGATTTCATTATTAGCTACTAGTATTTGTTTCTGATATTGCTTTAATTAGAAAGTTCAAGAAGTGAAAAAAGAAAATAGTGAACAGTGAAAGTACTTCAACCCACAGTTATTACCTTGTTCTCACCATGATATAGCAGAAAAATTGCTGAGTTGGTGTTCAACAACAATCACTCACTCGCGAAACCCACAGTTGAAGAAGATTGGTTACATGGGGAAAATAGCAAGTACCGGTAATTTTTTTTTCCTAATCATGTGACACTGTCCAAAAAAATAGATAAAATATTCATAGAAAACACATTGTGGTGCATTCATTCATCAATGCTACGCATTAATACGTATTAATATTAGGTTGTTTTTTAGCACATTTTTCTTACATCATTTTAAAGCTCTGTAGACAGTTTGCTTATCAAATAAGCTTCAATCAAGAACATCATTCTACTTAAGTTGATGTTTCTGTTGTAGGGTACAGATACTGCAGGAAATTCATATGAAGATAAGATGTGTTTGAACAGTCAGCAACGTGGGTCTATAGTTTTGGGAGATTCTGTCAGTGCACATTTCCACCTACCAAGAGAGTGGTTTAATTCATCAGAAATATCAGTTGTAAGTTTAATGATGCACTATAATTTGTAAACAATGAATGCAAAATAGAAATACCATGCAAGGAGCCCTCGTGGTTGTGATTATATGGTAGTTGGATTTATAGCTACCTAAGCAACCTAAAGCTGTGAGTTTGAACTCCATTAAGGCAAGGTGTACTTGATACAACATTATATGATCAAGTTTGTCAGTGCTTTTGAGAGGTCAGTAGTTTTTTCTGGGCACTCTGGTTTCTTCCACCAATAAAACTGACCGAGACAATATAACTGAAATGTTGTTGAAAGTGGGGTTAAACACCATAACCCTAACCCTTTTTATGTTTATTAAAAACAATTTATTTGAAAAAAAATCACATTTTCATGTGATACTTGAGTTACTGTTTTAATATATTACTTTATGTAATGGCTCCTGATGCATTATACAGCCAAAGCTCATAATCTTGAACTGAGATGTGTTGTTTCTTTGGATAGTTTGAAGTAAAATGTGGTCATTTCATTGCAGCTTTCACCTAAATTTACCCCCAGATAACTCAAATATTTCAAAATAAAATCATCAGTCTCTGGTTCGGCTGTATTCAGTTGTCGGATACTTCGATTCAGACTCACAATAATATAGCTGAACAACTGCTCACTTGACAACTGTCATTGGTATTTGCAGTCACTTTCAGCAGTTTTTCATCTGTATTGTGATCACCAGACTTTATGGAGTTTTCTGAAAGATACATTTGTTTGTTTATATTTGTGTTGTCATTGGAGATCTAATTATCAGAGGGTGAGGTTGGGATCCCATTAACCTGTGTAACTCCACCATATTTTTGTGCCTGTACCAAACCAAGACCTGGATTTCCATCATCATATGTCATGGTTTCATATTTTATGTTCAATGGGTGAGATGCGATTGTTCGTTTTAATTGATATTGATGGAATTGTTGATTATCACTGTTTAGACTGTATTTTCATATATTTTGTGTACTATTTTTTTTTTATACCTGTTAGGACAAATTTGAACCACTGCTATTCATGTTGGAGAATGAATTGGATTGGCCAGAATTATCAGCCATGACAGGTGAGGATAGAATACATGTACTTAATGTTGTAAAGTCCTCCAGAAGGTATATGACAATGCTAGTGGCACATTTGTGACACAATACATTATTCAGTTATTAAACGATAAGTTTTGTTATATCCATCAATATACATTTTCAAAAAAATACTTTAAATTTATTATTTTTTTATTTTTTTACATTATTGAATGTTTTCTACCTAAATCTTTGATATTGCTACTGTAAAAGTATTTATTTTATCTCACCATTCTGACAACAATGTATTTGATATCGGTATACCAAAAATATTGTTATGGATTAAAATTGATATAAGCATTTCTGTAGTGTGACCAATGGCATCAATATAAATTTGATACATATGATATACATGTAGATTATATAATAGTGTGTAGGCTTTTGGTATTTAACACCACTTTCAACAATATTTCAGTTATATCGTGGCGGTCAGTTTTATCGGTAGAGGAAACTGGAGTACCCGAAGAAAACCACTGAACTGCTGCAAGTCACGGACAAACTTTTATCTCATAAAGTTGTATCGAGTACACCTCGCCATGAGCAGGATTCAAACTCACAACTTTAGTGGTGATAGGCACTGATTCCACAGATAGTTGTAAATTATTAAATTGTCATTTGAAGAAATATGTATATTTTTTTGCAAGGTTATATGAACAATCCTTACCCTAATGTAAACCATGGACCTACAGATTCTTTTTACCTCAGACTGAGGGACAGAAATAGATGTAACCATAGAGATTATCAAAATATTGCTGTTAATGGTAAGATTATCTCCCCTTAAGATATAAATAGTGCAAGTTCATTATTAAAATAGTGTTTTGTGATAACAAGCGTAAAAATCTATTGTCTTGGTACTAGCTTAGATGATGGTTTAATGAACTCGTCATTTACAAAATAAAATCCACAAGGGGAAATTTTCACCTGGTATTTGACTTGTCAAGCCAATACCTAAACTGTTCATATACATGTTATACACAATATAGTGATTATTAAAAAGAAAGGGAAAAGCACAAAATTGCAGTTTTCAGTCCCTTTTAGAAAATTGTTGACCTGGAAGGTTATTTTGAACATTCAATGATAGGTTTTATAGTATACATCGTAACGTCACCCATTTTCGATGGCCACCTCTTTTTGATGGTTTATTTCACATGATAAAATCTCACATTATTTTGATGGGTTCATAGGTCAGATGTTATGGTATGATGCTGAACTCAAGACGTAGCTTTATCTCAAGACATCCAAGCTTGGAATGTTATATTTGAATGTAAGAACTGCAATATCTATTATTTCAAGTTCAAAAACGACCTTTTTTGTTATTCGACTTTTTCCTTGCCTCGAAGCAACCTCTAATTATTCACTGGTGCTCTCTGTTTTTGGTGGTTTCATCAACTACATTGTTATTAATAATGTAAATATTGACATCATACCCACTGAGTAACAAGAGCTTCATGTTTTAATTACCTTGACCGTCGAAATCTGGTGACATAGTACCCGCTGAGTAACAAGAGCTTCATGTTTTATTTACCTTGACCTTCGAAATCTGGTGACATAGTACACATGGTTTATGAATAAGGATGTGTTGTTTTTCATGTTACCGATATGAAACGGTAAAAAAATATTTGGTTTTTAATTTAGTAAATCAAGCACAAATGACCTATTTTTCATTTTATATATGATAAGCTTCGAGTCTGCATGGTTGCTCTATTGAAATATTAATAGTTGTGTGTTAGACCGTCAAAAACAGATAATACCAGGATACTATGTTTTAATAGGAGCTAGATCAGGGGCAATGGATGATATCATGCTGAGGTTTGTCATCTTGCTATATATTGAATTTATTCCTTTCTTTCCCAGTATACTACAAGGCTTCTCCTTTATATTACTACAATAAATGATGATAGGCTTTGTTCATGCTTGCACTAATCCCTTTTATACTCACTTGGTAAACTCAGTGTACAAAGTCAGTTTTTAACTACAACTTACGGTTTCCATCATATATTATTTTTTTGCTAGATTTCACATTGTTCAGTTGTACATCTCTAATATGAAGAGAATATATTTTAAATGAAAGGGAATACACTAAATGGTTTCGATAGCGTGTGAAAAAGGAAACAAATCTAAAATGAAATAAAAAGAATAAAGCCGTCAAAACATCATCATGTTTCTGGGAAATAAAATTATATGCTCCTAAATATCATCAAAATAACAACGGTACCCAGATGTAGCAGATGACACACTTATCGACAGTAGTTATAAGTATTGATTTACAGCGTATGAGGGGCTGTTTCACACAAATTGATTTACTGTGTGCTAGGGGCTGTTTCACACACATTGATTTACTGTGTGCTAGG
>MJUT01059350.1:0-12881 GCA_002080005.1 Gigantidas platifrons
ACTAAATTAGATATCTAGCTTTCTATTTAAGACAGGTTTGGAGAATACCAAAGAGGTAATCAGAAGCCGTAAACCGAGGAAGGACATACAATACAGTGGCCAAACGAAAAAGGACAAAACTACAAACAATGATCTACAAAACACCACACAATAAGCCAAGCATCGCACAATATGAACCCCACAAAAACCAGGGATGAAATCAGGTACTCTGGAAGGGTCATCAGTTTCTGCTCCACTAGTAGCATCTGTCATGTTACTACAATATGAGTTAGGGTTATGGTTATGGCGTTTAATGCCACTTTCAACAATATTTCAGTTATATCGTGGATATCAGTTTTATTGGTGGAGGAAACCGGAGTACACCCTGAGAAGACCACCGGCGTGTCGCAAGTGACTGACCAACATAAACGCATAATGTTGTATCGAATACACATCGTCTGAATGGGTTTCGAACTCACAACTTTAGCGATGATAGGCATTCGGCTACCAATAGGATCACGACGACCCCGTTTTTGCCTTAGGAATAGCAGGAATTATTATTCATCGTGTTAATCTTAAATAACTTTTTTTTGACAGATCTTCGCGTTTCTATGCCTAATTGAAGGGTTAAGGTTTCCCGACCTCTACTAAAAAGGACGGGGCTCCATCAAGTCAATTTTCTTCTCCTTCACTTGGCTTAGCAGCAGGCACGCTATAGTAAACAAATTGCTGGACGTGACATAAACCAATAACCTAATAACCCAACCAGGGGCGGGTCCGTTTTTCTTAGAAAAGAAAATAGGCGGAGTCTGGATGGAAAAGGTGGAAAATCCTACGTTCTCAGAATTTGAACTTATCCTTTGTGTCACCAAAAACTTGCCTTTTTACTTTTAATATTTTCATTTTATGTGTTCATGTCGTTTTCTTTATCTTTGTGTTCTGTGTTTCTTATACGCTATTTGCGGGTCGCCGAATTCTACCGGGCCCTGGTGGTTCAATGAGTTCGGTAGTTGGATTACCTAACAACTCATACAATACGGCGTGGGTTCGCGCACGCTCTGTAAATTACAAGAAAAGGTGCATTTGACTCGCATCTGCAAGTGATAAAGTTTACCAGTTGCTTGCCCATGGTCGGTGGTTCTCTCCAGGTACTCCGGCTTCTTCCACCACTACAACTGGTCGCCATGATATAGCTAAATATTGGTGAAAGTGGCGTTAAATACCAAACATCAATCAATCAAATCAATCCGAAATCTAGCTCTTTAGATTTTGTTCTGTTTTGCTTTGTTTGCTTGGTTTTTATTATTTTATTATACCCCCCGCAAACAAAGTTTGGGGGGTATATAGGTTTCACCCTGTCTGTCTGTCCGTCTGTCTGTCTGCATAGAGGGTACATGGTTTGTCCGTGCAATTCCTCCTACGATTTTTCTACTAGGAAGTTTTTATTTTGCAGATGATTTGTACATATATCAATGATGTGCATGTGGTAAGGATTTTGATTTTTGTGCATTTTTACCAAAAATATAGATTGTTGAACTTAGTCAATATTTGGTGAATTTGGCAAAAAGGGTTCATGGTTTGTCCGTACAACTCCTCCTACAGTTTTTACGCTAGGAAGTTTTTATTTTGCAGATCATTTGTACATATATCAAAGAAGTGCATGTGGTAAGAATTTTGATTTTTGTGCATCTTTACCAAAAATATAGATTGTTGAACTTAGTCTTTTTTTGGTGAATTTGGCTAAAAGGGTACATGGTTTGTCCGCGCAACTCCTCCTACAGTTTTTACGCTAGGAAGTTTTTATATTGTAGATTGTTTGTACATATATCAAAGATGTGCATGTGGTAAGAATTTTGATTTTTGTGCATGTTTACTAAAAATATAGATTGTTGAGCTTAGCCATTTTTGTGCGAATATGGCAAAAAGGGTACATGGTTTGTCTGCGCAACTCCTCCTACAGTTTGTAAGTTAGGAAGTTTTTACATTGCAGAACATTTGTACTCATATCAAAAATGTGCATGTTGTAAGGATTTTGATTTTCATGAATATTACCAAAAAATATAGATTGTTGAACTCAGTTATTTTTTTTTATTTGTGAATTTGGCTGAAAGGGTACATGGTTTGTCCGTGCAACTCCTCTTACAGTTGTTATGCTACGACTTTTTTATTTTTGTTGAATGTGTTAAACATTATAATTTGACAAATAATATATTTTCCGTGTAGACTTAGTTTTCAACAATCTTGGACACAGTCAGAGTGAAGCGGGGGGTATTAGTCCCGCTATGCGGACAGTTCAAGTTATTTTTTGTTGCTTTCTTGAATTTTTATTTTATTGATTTGATTCATCATCATAGGGGTAGGGGTGTACGAATGAATCTATGAATTTGTGCCTGCCAATAACTATATGTCATAGGGGCGGGGCGTTCGCCGGTTCCGCCTCCTATGACTACGCGCCTGTCAATAACTATATATTATAAATGATAGCTGTATTACTTACTTGAGGACATATACATTTCCTGTGTTAGAAATGCAGTTAAAATCACCAAGATCCTCTCCTCTTGCTCTAAAAACAAGCCCCTTCATATTTGATGTTCCGAATGATACCATTCTTGTTGATTGATATAGCCAGTTAGAATTCTGTATTTCAGCAGGTAGCGTACATTGGGCTGAAACTGAAAAACAATATGATTATTTTATTGCATGCGTCTTCCTCCTGACAGCAAAGGGCAGTCGTTGTCGTGATCGTATGGGTGCTGGATTTACAACTACCTATACAATCAGTGCCTATCACCACTAATGTGGTGGGTTCGACTCCCGCTCAAGGTGAGGTATACAACACTATGTGATAAGGTTTGTTAGTGACTTGTGGTAGGTCAGTGATTTTCTCCGGGTCCTCAGATTTCCTCCACCACGATATGACTGGAATATTGTTGAAAGTGGCGTTATTTGTTTTATTTTATTTATTATTTATTTATTCTTATTTATTGTTTTAATCACTGAGAAAGTATGAAATTGTAGACCACAAAAAAAAAAACAAAAAAAAACAAGTACCACATTCTCAGAACAGTTCCACAATTCAATCTAAAAATGGTACAAACCAGGGCTAAATCGATACTCTAGCAAACATATACATGATCTCTGAAGAGTATGTCGTTTTAATTTTTCATTTTTTCATATATCGGGTTTTTTTTGCGGGCCCTCGTGGTCGCTATAGTATGGTACATTGTAGTTAGATTTACAACTTCCTATGCAATGAGTGCTATACCAACTAATGTTGTGAGTTCGAATCCAGCTCAGGCGAGGTGTACTCGATACAACATTATTTGACAGCCAGGAAGATAATGGAACGTCGCCATCTTATCAGTGTCTATCAAGTACACGATAAACTCCCCCATCTGCTTCCCTTGATTAAGATAAGCTACTAATGGATGTTAACCCCACTACTTTGCCAAACTCTTACAAGTAGCCAAGGGCAAATAAGACAAGTAACCAAGGGCAAATAAGACAAGTAACCCAGGGCAAATAAGACAAGTAACCAAGCGGAAATAAGACAAGTAACCAAGGGCAAATAAGACAAGTAACCAAGGGCAAATAAGACAAGTAACCAAGGGCAAATAAGACAAGTAACCAAGGAAAAATAAGACAAGTAACCAAGGGTAAATAAGACAAGTAGCAAAGCCAAATTAAATATACAATATACGTACATTGTCGGTAAATATAAAATTCATTTGTACGAGCTTTAGAAACAAGCAGAATAGCGAGCCTTATGCGAGCTTTACAGGCCTGTTTCGCAGCGAGTACAAATGAATTTTATATTTAACGACAATGTACGTATTTTGTGTTTATCCTGCAATGTCAAATAAGTCGGACAACTTGTCAGATTTAATATAAAAAAAGGACAGAAACAAGCGTCATTCCTCGCCTTTCATATTTGATGTCAAGGGTGTCTTCTTCTTGGTCCGCGTTACATTAGTACCAGTTTTATACTTGTCTGCGACCTTCGCTGTACATAGCTACAGGGTACCAGTAAAGTTTATTCGTAGGCTGAATAGTTTATTCGTCTAGTACGAAAAGTTTATTCGTCTAGTACGAATAAAGCAAAAATTTATTCGTATAGCATATTTGTACAGCAAATGTACTGATTGCAGGATAAAAAAAATTACTAAAAGCAAATAAATATAATTACTCATTAAAATCAATTAAAACAAGTTGCAAGAACACATTAAAACAAGTTACTAAGGTATGGTAAGACAGGTTACAAAGTCAAATTAGAACAAGTTACTAAGGTATGGTAAGACGGGCTACAAAGACAAATTAAACAAGTTACTAAGGTATGGTAAGACGGGCTACAAAGGTAAATTAAAACAAATTACTAAGGTATGGTAAGACGAGTAACAAATGCAAATCAAAACACGTTACTAAGGTATGGTAAGACGAGTAACAAATGCAAATTAAAAAACGTTATTAAGGTATGGTAAAACGGGCTACAAAGGTAAATTAAAACACGTTACCAAGGTAAGGTAAGACGTGTTATAAAGGCAAATTAAAACACGTTACTAAGGTTTGATAATACAGGTTACAAAGGAAAATTAAAACACGTTACGAAGGTAAGGTAAGACAGGATACAAAGGTGAATTAAAACAAGTTACTAAGGTATGATAAGACAGGTTACAAAAGTAAATTAAAACACGTTACTAAGGTATGGTAAGACGAACTACAAAGGTAAATTAAAACAAGTTACTAAGGTATGGTAAGACGAACTACAAAGGCAAATTAAAACAAATTACTTAGGTATGGTCAGACGAGTTACAAAGGTAAATTAAAACGAGAAAAAAAATTACAAAACTTGTTTTCCATATATTAAATCACAAATATCAAACGAAGATTCCGACATGCCAGATTCATTACGTATCTCCCTATAATGTTCACAAATATGTTTTGTATAATCAAACAGCTATACCTAATAAAATTCATGTATAACACAAAAATAACACCCAACAAAAAACCTATTTCTTCACTTCCAGTTAAAATATACAAAATGTACAGGTATCTTTTCAGAAAATCAAGGGTCATAATCCAAAACGGAAAAAGGCCTTTGGCCACCGGTCCCCCGACGCCAAGGTTATATGGTAAGATTGAATTTTGAAACTATTGTAAACTAGAGGTTCAGGTGAGCTTGTATCACTCACCTGACTTAAATAATTCTGAAAAGGACCATTTTGAAGTAAAAAAAGTTACTCTGGTTAGATTTGTTGAAAAATCATCATTATCGAACTTGACCTAGATATTCATGAGTTACATTTACATACCAAACCTAGTTTCAATCGGATTTTTTGTTCACAAGTTATAATTTGGAAACCAAAAAATCAGAAATTTTTAAGAATAAAAAGGGATGTAACTCTCGTAAGATTTGTCGAAAAATGATCGCTATCAAACTTGACCTAGATATTCATGAGATATACTTACATACCAAATCTAGTTTCAATCTGACTATTTGTTCCCAAGTTATCATCTGGAAACCAAATATTTGGCAATTTTGAGGTATAAAAAGGGGCATAACTCTAGTAAATATAGTTGAAAAATTGTCATTATCGAACTTGACCTAGATATTCATAAGATACACTTACATGCCACACCTAGCTTCAATCTGACATTTTATTCACAAGTTATCATCTGGAAACCAATTCGGGACACACGGACGAAGTATAAAAAGGGATGTAACTCTGGTAAGATTTGTCGAAAAATGATCGCTATCGAACTTGACCTAGATATTCATTAGATACACTTACATAACTAACCTAGTTTCAATCTGATTATTTGTTCCCAAGTTATCATCTGGAAACCAAATATTTAACAATTTTGAGGTATAAAAAGGGGCATAACTCTAGTGAAAATAGTCGAGAAATTTTCATTATCGAACTTGACCTAGTTCTTCATAAGATACACTAACTGTCACTTACATACCACACCTAGTTTCAATCTGACTTTTCATTCACAAGTTATCATCTGGAAACCAAGCACACGGACGGACGGACGGACGACACCCATTTCTATAGTCCCCTTCGACGAGGCGTCGGGGGAAAACAAGTTACTAAGGTATGGTAAAATCTGTTACAAAGGTAAATTAAAACACGTTACCAAGGTAAGGTAAGACGTGTTATAAACGCAAATTAAAACACGTTACCAAGGTATAATCAGACGGGTTACAATGGCAAATTAAAACACGTTACTAAGGTATGGTAAGACGGGCTACAAAGGCAAATTAAAACACGTTACTAAGGTATGATACGACGGGTTACAATGGCAAATTAAAACACGTTACCAAGGTAAGGTAAGACGTGTTATAAACGCAAATTAAAACACGTTACTAAGGTATGATAAGACGGGTTACAATGGCAAATTAAAACACATTACTAAGGTATGGTAAGACGGGCTACTGTGACAAAGTTAGTTAACATGTATTTAAAATGTTTATGCAAATTCTAAAAATAAATTAAGACTATATATAGGTGATAATTTACGCACTTGACCGTATAATTTCTTTCCCCACTTCCACGAATTCCCCTGTTTATCTACATTGTGTTTATTGTTTAAAATACACAGTTGGCATGCAAATAATTAATTTAGAATTTCCGAAACAGTAGACCATTCTTATTTATCTAGTGGTTGGTTAAATATAGCATTTTAAGCATATAAATAGTTTATATTTTCATTGTTTATAATTACTACGATAACTAACAGAATCATAAACGGGTTGGGATATGAAATAATACACGGAAATAGTCTGGTCCTTTACACGCTTTATGGTTATCATTGGGTTATATGAAATCGATTTGATGATGCAGACTTTTGGAATCGTCTGTATAAAATGGTATAGTCCAAAATAGGATATATAAACGCTTGTCACAGCGTGTCTGGTCACTTTGCGTTGCTCGGTCGAGCAACATGTTTGGTCCATAGCCTAAGCAATACTATTATTCGCTCTTGGGTACTTTATTAGCAGCTTTACGCACAGGTTAAATTGACTATAGTTGCATGCGTCAACGCACACATATCTGACGCACGGGTGCTGAAAACGCACAGGTTAAACTGGCATTAGGTGCGAGTGTAAAACGCACAGGTAGAGTTAACTATAGTGGCGTGCGTAAACGCACAGGTTGAAGTAGCTATTGTGACGTGCGTCAAAACTCACAGAACTGACGCACAGGTGCAAGGATAAAACGCACAGCTAGAATTAACTATAGTGGCGTGTATAAACGCAAGCACTGACGCACGAGTGCTATAAAAACGCACAGTGTGAATTAACTATAGTGGCGTGCGTAAAACGCACAGGACCGACGCACATGTTAATATAGTAATAGGATACGTGATATTTTCTTGCTAGGTTTACTGTTGACAACTACAATAAAGAATAAGACATATTAGGTTGTATACATCAAGCTAGCTAGTTATTCGCTATCAAATCCCAGGAAACTGGTACGAATTAATTAGCCACTCAAAGATATTGTAAGCCTCTCAGCTCGGCACGTTACACAATTTGGTGGCACAGCGGTGCGATTTGATAGGTCGACTAAACTAGTTTTTGGCTTGTAGTTTTAAATATGTCCCGTAAGAAAGACCCGAGTTTGTTGTATGACCCAGAGCTTAGTATGAGCGAAGAACAACTTCGTCGAGAAATAGATGAGATAAATAAAGAAATAGGAAGCATCCGGGTTGAAGAATAAAAGACACCAGTAACCCGATATACACGCCGTGATTCGGGCATAGCTTCATCAAGGCGAACAGATGAGAGGCCACGACAGAGCAATGTATCGTCGTTTGATATGGGCGCACGGGCTAAAACCCCAACTTACAGAGTCGTTGACAGCATGGACAGTGAGGACGAAAATGATGATATCGGAATTAGAGATAGATACGTGTCTCAAAGAAAGGAGTCGCAAGACTTCAAAACTAAGAACATTGTAAAGCCAGTACCCTATGACGGGAAAGGTCCTTGGATAGATTATAAGCCGCATTTTGATGCATGTGCGCAAATTAATGAGTGGTCACAAAAAGAGAAGGGGTTGTATTTGGCCGTGTCTTTAAGAGGTCAGGCTCAAGGTGTGTTGGGAAACTTGCCTCTTGAGTTGAGACAAAATTACAAGGAGCTGATAAAGTCATTAGAAGAACGATTTTCCCCGTCGAATCTGACTGAGCTGTATAGAACTCAGCTGAGGGAACGAAGACAAAAGGCCATTGAAACATTACCAGAACTGGGACAAGATGTTCGGCGACTAGCTAACCTTGCTTATCCATCCGCCCCAAACGAAGTTCGAGAAACATTGGCTAAAGAGCAATTTATTGACGCTCTTATTGATGTAGATATGCGGTTAAGAATTAAGCAAGCTATACCTGTTACCTTAATGATGCTGTAAGACATGCAGTCGAACTAGAGGCTTTTAATAAGGCTGAGATTAAGAAAACTGAAGGAAAGGGGTATCTAAGAGTGGCGTCGGAAACATTTGATAGCAACAGTAATATCAGTGAAACATTAAAGAGTATGCAAAAAACCCTGACAAACCTTCAGAACGAGGTAAAAATTTTAAAGTCAAGTACGCCAGCTAGACCAGAATACCGAAACAATTCGAAGCAGAGTCTGGGTAGTAGCGACTACAAATGCTATGTATGCGGTAAATCTGGTCATATGAAACGAAATTGTCCCCAAAGGCCTCGAGTACAGAATAGTGCCAGTAGCCCAAAACGTGGCACACCAACATTTAGCCAGAGTAAGAATTCTGGCAAGAACCCGGCATATAAAACATCAGCTACGGTAGGCGTACATAAGTTGTCAGCAGAGGCTGGAATGTTTGTGAAAGCAAACGTCAATGGTGTCGTAGCTAATTTATTGATAGATACGGGAGCTACCGTAACAATAATAAACACCAAGCTATACAAACAAATGTCCAATGTTAGCTTGTCTCCATCACAAAGAGAAATTCTTACTGCCAATGGAGAGTCTTTACAAGTCATGGATAAAATTATTGCCGACTTTGAGTTTGAAAGTTTTCAGTGTTCAAACATCGCTGTGATAGCAAATATCAACGTTGACGGAATAGTGGGGTTAGATTTTATGAGGGCTCACAGCGCAGCTATTGACATAGAACGGAACCTAATCACAGTTCAGGGGCAGGAAATAAATGTTCAAATAGCTGGTCAGATAGGTTGTTACAGAGTTGTCGTGTCGGAGACAGTAACATTACCACCACGTACAGAAAGTATTGTAAATGGACAGGTAGAAAACAGTGCCCCAGACTCTTTCAAAGTAGGGCTTGTCGAGCCAACTGATAACTATAGGAAAACAGAAAAAGCTTTGGTTGGCAGAGCCCTAGTCAGCAACGATAAGACCATACCCCTCAGACCAATGAATAT
The DNA here is from genome assembly GCA_002080005.1 of Gigantidas platifrons. Lineage (NCBI taxonomy): Eukaryota > Metazoa > Mollusca > Bivalvia > Mytilida > Modiolidae > Gigantidas > Gigantidas platifrons. The sequence goes on from MJUT01059350.1 coordinate 9,388, forward strand.
ATCTGCTGAGTCACAAACGTTGTATGGGGGTACAGTTATTGCTAAGGTTAGTCCCGTAGACGACATTCCAAGTGCTGAAAGCACTCTAATAGAAAAAAAAGTCAGGAAAGTAGTCATGTGCAGGTACATGTATCAAGTGATGTGCCTGATCATTTGATAAATTTATATGAGACATGCATAACAGACCTTTCAGCTAGTCAAATACAAAAGGTTCAAAAACTTTTAAACAGATATACTGACATCTTTTCAAAGCATGACGCGGACTATGGTCGAACTAGTCTCATCAAGCATCAGATAGAAATAGAAAATGCAAAGCCATTTAAGGAGCCACCAAGGAGGGTTCCGTACCATCTACAAGAGGATAATGATAAGGCTATCGAAGACATGCTAGCTAAAAATGTCATAGAACCATCATCCAGTCCATGGGCTGCAGGCGTTGTACTTGTAAAGAAAAGGGATGGTTCTACACGTTTTTGCGTGGATTATAGAAAGCTTAACAGGGTGACTGTTAAAGATGCATATCCCCTCCCGAGAATAGATGATTCTTTAAATCAGATGTCGGGAGCAAAATGGTTCTCAACTTTAGATCTTTGTTCGGGATATTGGCAGATGGAAGTAGAGCCAAAGGATTGTCAGAAAACTGCATTTGCAACAAGGAAAGGTTTATACAAATTTCAGGTTATGCCGTTTGGTCTATGTAATGCTCCAGCTACATTCGAACGCCTAATGGAAACAGTATTGGCAGGGTTACAATGGGACATTTGTTTAATATATTTGGATGATGTCATTGTATTTGGAAAGGAGTTCGAAGACATGATTGAAAATTTAAGCGCTATATTTGAACGATTGCTCTCTGCAGGGCTTAAAGTGAAACCAAAGAAATGTACGTTGTTTGCAAGAAAGGTAGAATACCTGGGACATGTTGTCTCTGAAAATGGTATATCTACAGACCCTCGGAAAGTTGGAGTTGTGAAAACATGGCCCGAACCAGCAAATATTACTGAGCTTAGGTCATTTCTCGGATTTTGTAGTTATTACCGAAGGTATATCGAACACTTTGCAGAAATAGCCAAACCTCTTCACAAGCTCACACAAAAAGACACAAATTTCGGTTGGTCAGACAGTTGCCAACAAGCCTTTGAGACTTTGAAATATAAGCTTGTGTCAGCTCCGATTTTAGCGCACCCAGACTTTAAACAATCATTTATTTTAGATACTGATGCCAGTGGGACATCAATTGGCGCTGTGCTGTCACAAATACAAGATGGCCATGAACGGGTGATTTCATATGCAAGTCGACGTCTAACAAAAAGTGAAAGGAGATATTGTGTCACCTGTAAAGAGTTATTAGCAGTTGTAGTTTTCACCAAGTACTTCAAGCATTATCTTTTGGGAAGAAAGTTCTTGATCCGCACCGATCATAGTTCCCTTCGATGGCTGCTAAACTTCAAGAATCCAGACGGACAAATGGCTAGACGGTTAGAAATATTATATGAATTTTATAGGGATATACAACACCGACCTGGCACTAAACATGGTAATGCCGATAGTCTTAGCCGCATGCCATGTCGACAATGTGAACATTGTAACAAAAGAAGAGACAAACAAGCAGTACATAGTGCTGTTGAGATAAGCCCGTCAAAATCTGATGAACAAGTTAGTCTTCTAAAAGTTCAACAAAGTGATAGGGACATTCAAGTAGTAAAAAGATGGGTAGAAAACGAAATTAGACCTTCATATGACGAAATAAAGAAGGAAGTGTTTGTAGTGAAGTCATTATGGGGCCAATGGAAAAATTTGATAATTGAAGATGGACTGCTAAGTAGAAAACTGAAATCGTCTGACTCAAATGTCGAACAGTTACAGGCTTTAGTTCCACAAAGCCACAGGCGAAAAGTTTTACTCTATTGTCATGACATTAGGTCTTCTGGTCACCTTGGTATCAAGAAGACTTTAAGCAAGATACGTCAAAAATATTATTGGCCTGGGCTTCGGAATGACCTCCGTAGTTATATAGCAGGTTGTGATCCTTTTTTGAAACGAAAACGTTTAGCACAGAAAAACCGATCTCCCATGCAAGTAGTTAGATCTGGTGTACCAATGGAGAGAATAGCAACATACATTCTAGGTGAACTACCTGAAACTGAAAATGGCAACAAGTATATATTGGTTGTTTCAGATTATTTCACCAAACGGACAGAGGCCTTTCCAATGCGAAATATGGAAGCTGAAACCGTTTCTAGTATAATTGTGGTAGAAGTCATAGCCAGGTTTTGGAGTCCCTCAAGTCATCCACTCGGATCAAGGAAAACAGTATGAGAGTAGACTGTTCCAGGAAATGTGTAAAGTGTTACACATCACCAAAACGAGAACTACGGCTTATCATCCTCAGTCAGATGGAATGGTAGAGCGATTTAATGGGACTTTGGAGACGATGCTAAGTGCCTATGTTCAGGAAAATCATAGGGACTGGGACAAACATTTACCATATGTGATGATAGCATATCGTGCGTCTGAGCATGAAACAACAGGTTTTAGTCCAAATATGTTGATGCTTGGAAGAGAAACATCAACACCTCTGGACTTAATTTATGAGATGCCATCAAGCATTAAACAAATACCATCAAACATGTGGGTATGGGAGTTAAAAGAACGATTAGAAATTGCCCATAGCATGGTCAGGAAGCATTATGAAAATGCTATATTACGCCAGAAGACATACCATGATCACAAGATGTCATGGCAGAAATTTAAACCTACCGATCTTGTTTATGTATACTTTCCGCAAAAGACGGTCGGATGCACTCCAAAATTCACGTCGTTTTGGAGAGGACCATTCCAATTTACACGAAAACTGTCAGAAGTACTGTATGAAGTCAACTGTGGAAGGGATGGGCAACAGCAGATTATTCATTGCGGTAGATTGCGGAGAAAAATTGTCCAAAATTTAAGCGGAGAAAATGATGTCGAAACATCGGTTGAAGATGAACTAGATAAGGTAGTCGATGATTTAGAGTCTGAAAACCTCGAAGAAGTAGATGATTTAGTTCAAGAGTCACGACGCCCAAAGCGGGTCGGAAAACGTCCAGTTAGATACGATGAATATGTTTGTGAAAATAATGCTGTATATTAAGTTGACATTAGGTCGTTGTAAATAATTCAGCGTGTTCTATTTTATATTGCAGAATAATGGTTTGAATGTTAAAGTGAGACATGACATCTTTAGTTATTGTTATGTTTTATGTTTTTTTTCTCTTTTTGGTTCGTGTATGTGAGGTACTCATACACCAATAAAATGTTATGAAGACGTCTTTTGTCCTGTATATATATATGCATGTGTCCGTCGGATGGGGACGTTAAATCCGAGGTCCCGTGTTCAGTGAGCACCACGCCTGTGCACGTTAAAGATCCCTTCAGTAGCAGCAGTCTCTTCGGAGCTGTGTTCGTTAAGAGTAGGCATCATTATGAAGCCGCTACTTAGGCAAAATTACTTC
>MJUT01059350.1:85244-95757 GCA_002080005.1 Gigantidas platifrons
ATTTACAACTACCTGTGTAATCAGTACCTATCACCACTTAAGTTTTGAGTTAGAATATCACTCATTGCGATATATAATTGATACAACATTATGTGATAAAGTTTGTCTGTGACATACGGCAAGGTGGTGGTTTTCTCCGGATACTCCGGATCCAGTTTCCTCCACCAATAAAACAGGCCGCCAAGATATAGCTGACCTATTGTTGAAAGTGGTTTTAAACACCATAAACGATAAACCATAAAACGATATCTGACATCGTAGAAATAAAACAGTCCTACTTACGATCTTTTCATCACCCATCCGAACTTCTCAAAAGGAGATATATCAGCTTAAATAAACATGATAAAATAAACGTCAGAGGATACCGAAGGGGCAATAAAAAAAGGACAATCCAGAGAAACTAGCAACACAGGGAACAAAATACGAAGAAAAACACAATAAATAAACATCAGAGGATACCGAAGGGGCAATAAAAAAAGGACAATCCAGAGAAACTAGCAACACAGGGAACAAAATACAAAGAAAAACACAACAAATAAACATCAGAGGATACCCAGGAGCCAGTAATCGTTCAATTTTACATATAAAGTTAATAGAAAATGGGGGTGTTACACATAATTTTGAAAGTGGGCCACCAAAAGATCATTTCAACTCAAATTTCTGAGCAAAATATTTAGATGTGATTTTTATGTCATAATATTCCTAAATGGAATAAACTGGCTGAAAAAATATCACAGAAAAACCCAGAATATATGTTAAACTACTCATTGCCATGTAGCTGCAGTTAAGATATGAGCTCATTTTGATTTATACTACAGCAGCAATGGACAATTGAAGAAATTTATATTTTTAGTAACAGCAACCATCTTGAATGGAGGGCGGGGCTGTCGGACACAATTTTGAAAGGGACACACCCAGGGACCATCCCTGACAGGTTTGGTTTAATTTGGTTTAGAGGTTGCAGAGGAGAAGATTTAAATGTGATCTTTTATCAAAATATGCCTAATTTGCATATTCGGTATAAATAGGCTGAAAGAAAAATTTCACAGAAAAACCCGGAATATATGTTAAACTACTCCTTGCCATGTAGCTGCAGTTAAAATTTGACCTCATTTTGACTTATACTAAAGCAGCAATGGACAATTAAAATTTCTTCCCCATTTTTTTCTATTTGAAAATATGCCTAATTTCCATAATCGGTATAAATCGGCTAACAGACAAAATTGGAATATATGTTAAACTACTCCTTCCCATGTAGCTGCAGTTAAAATTTGAGCTCATTTTGACTTATACTAAAGCAACAATGCACAATTGAAGAAATTAATATTTTTAGTAACAGCAGCCATCTTGAATGGAGGGCAGGGCTGTCGGACACAATTTTGAAAGGGACCCACCCTGGGACCATCCCTGCCAGGTTTGGTTTAATTTGGTTCAGCGGTTTCAGAGGAGAAGATTTAAAGTCATCTTTTATCAATATCTGCCTAATTTGCATAATCGGTATAAATCGGCTGAAAGGAAAATTTCACAGAAAAACCCGGAATATATGTTAAACTACTCCTAGCCATATAGGTGCAGTTAAAATTTGAGCTCATTTTGACTTATACTAAAGTAGCTATGAACAATTAAAATGTCATTCCCCCTTTTTTAGCTTGGTGGCCATCTTGGTTGGAAGTTGGGATCACTTGACACAATTTTAGAAGGGAGCCATCCAAGGACAATTACATCAAAGTTTGGTTGCAATTTGCCCAGTGGTTTCTGAGGAGAAGATTAAAATGTGAAAGTTTTCGAAGTACGACGGACTGACAGACGGACGTACGACGATGGACGCCAAGTGATGGCAAAAGCTCACACCTTTGACCAGGTGAGCTAAAAATAACAATCCAGAGAAACTGGCAACGCATGGAACACAATACGAAGAAAAACACAAAACAATATGCGTTGGATACCACTTTACTCAAACAAACACAAATAAGACATGCCCCCTACTACAAACAACTGGAGGTAAAGACGAACTGAACATCGTTTTTATGCGCAAATTGTAACAGACACCACAACATGAAAAAGCATTGATAAATGTACTGGTCAATACAGTCAAACCTGTATTAAGATGTCACCTATGAAACATAATATAAGTGGCCTTATAAGAGAGGTGACATTAAGGTCCAATTCATATTAAATTTTCCATGACAGGACAAGAAAATGTGGCCTTTATATACAGATGACTGCTTAATAGTGGTTGCCATGTCGACAGGTTGACTGTATATATCTCTTCCTATAATGAGTGAAATGATTATTGTTTGATACCAAATTAGCAATTTTTCAACCATATCATTGGGAGAACAAGTCACATTCGATGAGATGATAATTGTTTTGTACTAGTTAAAGGACATGGCTGTTGCACACATTTTTTTCAAACAGATCTCGCAAAGCCCATTTCAATCTGATTTGGTTAAATGGTTTATGAGTAGAAGGTTTTCATGTGATTCTTTAAATCAAAATTAGTGATTTAGTGGAGACAATTTTCAAATGATGTTTTTGTGAAAATAGGTTTAATTTGCATATTTGAGTCAAACATCGATCATATGTGGTATTTCTCATTAAATTGTAACTACTGTTCAAATTTCAGGTCATTCGGCAGAAAATAAATTACATGTGTATTCGCTGACCTTCATTTTTGGGCCTACCCTAAAGTTTGTTTTTGCCATTTTTGAAAAAGGACTATTAAAGTCAGAATGTTCCCCCTGTAGAAGCTAGCTAAAAATGTTTTAAAAAATAAAATCTTTTTCCTACCTACCGACCCTAATATTTTAGAGCATGTTAGCAGAAACACGGGTATTTTTTTCTTGGCCCGACCTGATTTAGAAAAAAAAAATAGGACGTGGAATGACATGGATCATTTTTTAAAGAAGTTATTTACAAGAATCATATTTACAAAGCACTGGAGTGTAACACTATAAAAAAAATTCTAGAACTTTCTCTGAATTTTCTGACTAAGTTTTAAAAAATGTTTGGGTACTTATAATTATGTATTTTAAAAAATATCGAAATATTTCTGGCAAAATTAATATTTATAATGAAATGTACTTTTAAATAAAACGACTTATTTCAGGCAAAATTCATATTTATAACTAAATTTAGTTTAAAAAAAAAAAATACTAACCAGATACTTTTTGTATTTTTGTATTTTTGACGAAAAATAAACAGGATAAAAAAAACTAAAAACAATGGAACTTGTGAGTACATACTATGAAATGTTTTTTACAATGTTACAAATTCGCTACATAAACCACTCTTGTCTTTTACCAATGTCTGGTACACCCGTAGAGTTTATAACGAGAGCTGCGTCCGGATTATCTACAAAATCTTGTCCCGTAGCTTCTTTAGTGGAGTAATCTCCCTTTTCTCTAAAGTACATCACAGCTATTATGACACTATTATAATTAAAAATACTACCGAAAGTACACCTGAAAAATAAATTAAGAATAATAATAAGAGTTTTCTCCCTTCTCAATCTCAATTAAAAAGTAAATTAAGAATAATAATAGGGGTTGTCTGCCATCTCAATCTCAATTGAAAATGAAATAAGAAGAACCCATGGGTTGTCTCACATCTCAAAGTCAAACAATTCTTCCGTTTTGCGTATCCTATGTAAGACAAGCCATAAAGACAGCTGCGCGTGACCTTGTCTTACATGGCATTGCCAGCCAATCAAATCGGCCGAGTATTATCAATAGTCCGCTTCTACGACTGCTGTAGTAATATAAATTGTCGTCTTAGTACATCTTAGTACATCTAAAAAAGTTTCAAATATCAATTTTACCTTAATTTTAGCTGATTTCCTCTAATAGATTTAATGCGGTTTTAAATAAGTGTGTATTTACTGCATTGCACGTGGCATTGTAATATTTTGTGTAGTAAACATGACATTGACATGCGGATGAATGAATGAAATCGATATGCTTTGTTTTTAAGTTGAAACGGAAGAAACAGGTACTTGCACTCGTCCTTATTGAAGATCTGGGATTTCTTCCTCTCGTGAGAGAAATTCAGCGTCTTTTCACTCGTGTAAAGACGGAATTTCTCGCACTCGTGGAAGAAATCCCAGATCTTCAATAGTGTCTCGTGTAAGAACCTATTACTCTTCCGAATTACCTGAAATTTGAACAGTAGTTACAATTTAATGAGAAATACCACATATGATCGATGTTTGACTCAAATATGCAAATTGAACCTATTTTCACAAAAACATCATTTGAAAATTGTCTCCACTAAATCACTAATTTTGATTTAAAGAATCACATGAAAACCTTCTACTCATAAACCATTTAACCAAATCAGATTGAAATGGGCTTTGCGAGATCGGTTTGAAAAAAATGTGTGCAACAGCCATGTCCTTTATCTAGTACAAAACAATTATCATCTCATCGAATGTGACTTGTTCTCCCAATGATATGGTTAAAAAATTGCTCATTTGGTATTAAACAATAAGCATTTCACTCATTATAGGAAGAGATATATACCGTCAACCTGTCGACATGGCAACCACTATTAAGCAGTCATCTGTATATAAAGGCCACATTTTCTTGTCCTGTCATAGAAAATTTAATATGAATTGGACCTTAATGTCACCTCTCTTATAAGGCCACTTATATTATGTTTCATAGGTGACCTCTTAATACAGGTTTGACTGTATTGACAGTACAACTATCAATGCTTTTTCATGTTGTGGTGTCTGTTACAATTTGCGCATAAAAACGATGTTCAGTTCGTCTTTACCTCCAGTTGTTTGTAGTAGGGGGCATGTCTTATTTCTGTTTGTTTGAGTAAAGTGGTATCCAACGCATATTGTTTTGTGTTTTTCTTCGTATTGTGTTCCCTGCGTTGCCAGTTTCTCTGGATTGTTATTTTTAGCTCACCTGGTCAAAGGTGTGAGCTTTTGCCATCACTTGGCGTCCATCGTCGTACGTCCGTCTGTCCGTCCGTCGTACTTCGAAAACTTTCACATTTTAATCTTCTCCTCAGAAACCACTGGGCAAATTGCAACCAAACTTTGGTGTAATTGTTCTTGGATAGCCCCCTTCTAAAATTGTGTCAAGTGATCCCAACTTCCAACCAAGAAGGCCACCAAGATAAAAATAGAAAAAGGGGGAATGACATTTTAATTGTCCATTGCTACTTTAGTATAAGTCAAAATGAGTTAAAATTTTAACTGCAGCTACATGGCAAGGAGTAGTTTAACATATATTCCGGGTTTTCCTGGGACATTTTTCTTTCAACCGATTTATACCGATTATGCAAATTAGGCCGATATTGATAAAAGATGACTTTAAATCTCCTCCTCTGAAACCGCTGAACCAAATTAAACCAAACCTGGCAGGGATGGTCCCCGGTTGGGTCCCTTTCAAAATTGTGTCCGACAGCCCTGCCCTCCATTCAAGGTGGCTGCTGTTACTAAAAATATTAATTTCTTCAATTGTCCATTGCTGCTTTAGTATAAGTCAAAATGAGCTCAAATTTTAACTGCAGCTACATGGGAAGGAGTAGTTTAACATATATTCCAATTTTTTTGTTAGCCGATTTATACCGATTATGCAAATTAGGCATATTTTCAAATAGAAAAAAAGGGGGAATGACATTTTAATTGTCCATTGCTACTTTAGTATAAGTCAAAATGAGCTAAAATTTTAACTGCAGATACATGGCAAGGAGTAGTTTAACATATATTCCGGTTTTTCTGTGACATTTTTCTGTCAGCCGATGTATACCGATTATGCAAATTAGGCATATTTTGATAAAAGATCACATTTAAATCTTCTCCTCTGCAACCGCTAAACCAAATTAAACCAAACCTGGGAGGGATGGCCCCTTGGTGGGTCCCTTTCAAAATTGTGTTCGACAGCCCCACCTTCCATTCAAGATGACTGCTGTTATTAAATATATAAATTTCTTCAATTGTCCATTGCTGCTTTAGTACAAGTCAAAATGAGCTCAAATTTTAACTGCAGCTACATGGGAAGGAGAAGTTTAACATATATTCCATTTGTATGCCCCCGCTACTTTTAGTCGGGGGGCATATTGTTTTATCCCTGTCCGTGCGTCCGTTCGTTCGTCACACTTAGTATGCATAGGTTGTTCGGCTAACNGGTCCCTTTCAAAATTGTGTTCGACAGCCCCACCTTCCATTCAAGATGACTGCTGTTATTAAATACATAAATTTCTTCAATTGTCCATTGCTGCTTTAGTATAAGTCAAAATGAGCTCAAATTTTAACTGCAGCTACATGGGAAGGAGTAGTTTAACATATATTCCATTTGTATGCCCCCGCTACTTTTAGTCGGGGGGCATATTGTTTTATCCCTGTCCGTGCGTCCGTTCGTTCGTCACACTTAGTATGCATAGGTTGTTCGGCTAACTCCTCCTACAGTTTTTGAGCTAGACCTGTTATATCATGTAGACAGTTAGTACCTACACTGAAGGTGTGCATATTTTATGGATTTTGACTTTCAACAATTTATTTTTACAAATTATAGGTGCATGAACTTGGACAGATTTTGCTAAATCCATATAGGATATATGGTTTGTCCGGCTAACTCCTACAGTTTTTGAGCTAGACCTTTTATATTTTATAGACAGTTAGTACGTACACTGAAGGTTTGTATATGTTGTGGATTTTGACTTCCAACAATTTTTTACAAAATTATGGATGCATGAACTTNAAATTATGCATATATGAACTTAGCCACTGAAACCTGTTAACGTGTAAACAATGCTCCTTCACATTGTTAGGTACAGATTCATTTATTTCAGTTATTTCTGCTTGATGCTGAATAAGCAAAACATTGGTTTACCCTTTTGCAATTATAACCGCAGGGGCATTGTATGTGTCTTACAGACTAAGACACAAACACCTTTAAAAGTCTATACATAAGTGTTCTACATCATACTCGATGAATAATATACCATTCGTGGAAAATAAGTTATATTGAAAATCCATTTTGGCTCTTCAAGACGTTTTCTTTGCATTATTCCTCTATGCTTCCTCAGAACCAAACCAAAAGTTAAGGTAGTAAATTGGGGTTGGGTGGATTAGGTGGAGACGGGTGCATTCAATTTTCTAGTTTTCTGTGAATTGTTATGCCCCCGCGACTATTGGTCGGGGGGCATATTGTTTTACACCTGTCCGTCGGTCCGTGTGTCCGTCCATCCGTGCGTCCGTCCGTTCGTCACACTTCGTATGCATAGTTTGTCCGGCTAACTCCTCCTACAGTTTTTGAGCTGGATCTTTTATATTTTGTAGACAGTTAGTACGTACACTGAAGGTTTGTATATGTTGTGGATTTTGACTTCCAACAATTTTTTACAAAATTATGGATGCATGAACTTAGGCTTATTTTGATAAAAGGTCACATTTAAATCTTCTCCTCTGAAACCGCTAAACCAAATTAAACCAAACCTATCAGGGATGGTCCCTGGGTGTGTCCTTTTCAAAATTGTGTCCGACAGCCCCGCCCTCCATTCAAGATGGTTGCTGTTACTAAAAATATAAATTTCTTCAATTGTCCATTGCTGCTGTAGTATAAATCAAAATGAGCTCATATCTTAACTGCAGCTACATGGGAAGGAGTAGTTTAACATCTATTCCATTTTTATGCCCCCGCTACTTTTAGTCGGGGGGCATATTGTTTTACCCCTGTCCGTGCGTCCGTTCGTTCGTCACACTTAGTATGCATAGTTTGTTCGGCTAACTCCTCCTACAGTTTTTGAGCTAGACCTTTTATATCATGTAGACAGTTAGTACCTACACTGAAGGTGTGCATATTTTATGGATTTTGACTTTCAACAATTTATTTTTACAAAATTATAGGTGCATGAACTTGAACAAATTTTGCTAAATCCATATAGGATATATGGTTTGTCCGGCTAACTCCTACAGTTTTTGAGCTAGACCTTTTATATTTTGTAGACAGTTAGTACCAACACTGAAGGTGTGCATATTATATGGATTTCGATTTTCAACAATTTTTTACAAAATTATGCATATATGAACTTAGCCACTGAAACCTGTTAACGTGTAAACAATGCTCCTTCACATTGTTAGGTACAGATTCATTTATTTCAGTCATTTCTGATGTAAATAAGCAAAACATTGGTTTACCCTTTTGCAATTATAACCGCAGGGGCATTGTATGTGTCTTACAGACTAAGACACAAACACCTTTAAAAGTCTATACATAAGTTTTCTACATCATACCCGATGAATAATATACCATTCGTGGAAAATAAGTTATATTGAAAATCCATTTTGGCTCTTCAAGACGTTTTCTTTGCATTATTCCTCTATGCATTCCTCAGAACCAAACCAAAAGTTAAGGTAGTAAATTGGGGTTGGGGTGGATTAGGTGGAGACGGGTGCATTCAATTTTCTAGTTTTCTGTGAATTGCTATGCCCCCGCGACTATTGGTCGGGGGGCATATTGTTTTACACCTGTCCGTCGGTCCGTGTGTCCGTCCATCCGTGCGTCCGTCCGTTCGTCACACTTCGTATGCATAGTTTGTCCGGCTAACTCCTCCTACAGTTTTTTAGCTGGATCTTTTATATTTTGTAGACAGTTAGTACGTACACTGAAGGTTTGTATATGTTGTGGATTTTGACTTCCAACAATTTTTTACAAAATTATGGATGCATGAACTTAGGCTTATTTTGATAAAAGGTCACATTTAAATCTTCTCCTCTGAAACCGCTAAACCAAATTAAACCAAACCTGTCAGGGATGGTCCCTGGGTGTGTCCCTTTCAAAATTGTGGCCGACAGCCCCGCCCTCCATTCAAGATGGTTGCTGTTACTAAAAATAAAAATTTCTTCAATTGTCCATTGCTGCTGTAGTATAAATCAAAATGAGCTCATATCTTAACTGCAGCTACATGGCAATGAGTAATTTAACATATATTCTGGGTATTTCTGTGAGATTTTTACAGCCAGTTTATTCCATTTAGAAATATTATGAGGTAAAAATCACATCTAAATGTTTTGCTCAGAAATTTGAGTTGAAATGATCTTTTGGTGGCCCACTTTCAAAATTATCTGTAACACCCCCATTTTCTATTAACTTTATATGTAAAATTGAATGATTACTGGCTCCTGGGAGCCTCTAGTTTTATTGCCCCTTCGGTATCCTCTGATGTTTATTTGTTGTGCTTTTCTTCGTATTTTGTTCCCTTTGTTGCTAGTTTCTCTGGATTGTCCTTTTTTTATTGCCCCTTCGGTATCCTCTGATGTTTATTTGTTGTGTTTTTCTTCGTATTTTGTTCCCTGTGTTGCTAGTTTCTCTGGATTGTCTTTTTTTTATTGCCCCTTCGGTATCCTCTGACGTTTATTTTATCATGTTTATTTCAGCTGATATATCTCCTTTTGAGAAGTTCGGATGGGTGATGAAAAGATCGTAAGTAGGACTGTTTTATTTGTACGATGTCAGATATGGTTTTATGGTTTATCGTTTATGGTGTTTAAAACCACTTTCAACAATATGTCAGCTATATCTTGGCGGCCTGTTTTATTGGTGGAGGAAACTGGATCCGGAGTATCCGGAGAAAACCACCACCCTGCCGTATGTCACAGACAAACTTTATCACATAATGTTGTATCAATTACATCTCGCAATGAGTGATATTCTAACTCACAACTTCAGTGGTAATAGGTACTGATTACACAGGTAGTTGTAAATCCAACTACCATCTGATCACGACCACATAATGTTGTATCGATGTCATTTAAGGCTCAGAGTGGTATCTTTAATGGTAGTCTCTCTATGACTCAGTTATTTGATAAAACATGTTGAGAGAAAAAAACATGGTTGATCTTTTGGTTAAATTCACAATTAAATCGTGTTATAGTTAAACAACATGAACATCATCTGATAATCATAACATATCTTCCATTTTCACTGACAACCGAATCTTCGTCTTGTATACCCTATGTTGCCAGTTTCTCTGTATTGTCCGTTTCCATAATCTTTAATGTTGTTTACTTAGATATATTTTTATTAAATATAACAATATTTTTATATGCTTAATCCCCTTTAAAACGCATGTTCGAAGACTTATCTCTGTCAATTCATAGAAATTGTATATGAAATAGTAATTTATGAAAAGAAAGTTTAAACAGTGATGGTCAACAAGTTCACAAATATCAAAAAAACAAACCATCACCTCTCACCTTCACTTACTGAACAAAAAAAGACCATGGCACATGATGCTGGAAATCCAGGTCCTTGCAAGGAACAGGCAAAAAAGGTGGCGGTGTACAACTGATATGAAACCTGCGCAGATTAAATTCCATTCAAAAGACCGCATGCTATCACAAAAATGAATGACAACATAAACATAGACAGTGCAATAACAGGGTCAATGAATGACAACATAAACATAGACAGTACAATAACAGGGTCAATGAATGACAACATAAACATGGACAGTACAATAACAGGGTCAATGAATGACAACATAAACATGGACA
>MJUT01059350.1:111154-123080 GCA_002080005.1 Gigantidas platifrons
CTGATGCTTTCTCTATTTTTGCATCTGTTTTAAGGAAAGCAAATCCCTCCCATCCAACAATAGCTGAAGATTTGGCTATTTATATGGATCTGATCAGACAGATTCATATAAGGATGGTGGGGATTGGTGTTTCTATGATACCAATTTTCGTCAATTTATGCAAAATGACGACACACTTTCTTGGAGTTTTGTCGATCAAGTCCTACATACACGACCTTTAAATAGGTCAAAACCAAAAACCTTTACCCTTCCTCTCATGCCAATAAGCCCTTTCCAAATAACGCCTCTCGTAAAACATGCCATAGATAAAACGAGGGGCGAGAATGCAGTGGAAAATGTGGTTACTTGCACCTTTGCTTCATCTGTCGTGGGGGTCACACAATGTCCCAGTGTTTCAGAAATGGGGCCAAAAACAGAGGAAATTCAGGAAGGGTCCCTGCGACCGGGGCAGGTAATAAAAAACAGTACAACACACGGGCCGCCGCCGTCAGACCTCCAAGCAAGCAACAGTCTACTCAAATTACCAACCCCCGTTAAACATGACCGTTTGGCATTCTATTTACAGGGGTATGACCGTAGCAAAAAAGCTTATCTATTGGAAGGTTTTCAAAAGGGATTTTCTTTGCAGTATGAAGGACATCGGAAATTATATGATTGCTTCAACCTTAAATCAACAATGGATAACCCAAGTATAGCCCATGACAAAATACAGAAAGAAATTGACGCAGGCAGGGTTATGGGGCCTTATAGACATCGACCACTTGAAAATTTAAGAATTTCCCCGTTAGGGCTTGCACCAAAAAAGTTGATGGGTTCTTGGCGCCTGATTCATCATTTATCTTATCCCGATAAGAAAATGGATTCAATTAATGCAGGAATTTCAGACGAATCTGCTGCGGTACAATACGCAGGCATTAATGAGGCTATACAACATATAAAAAATATGGGCAAAGAAGCCCTTCTTTGTAAAACTCATATAAGATCTGCATTTCGGATTATACCAGTTGATCCTAAGGACTATTAATTATTAGGTTTTAGATTTCAATCCATGTTTTATTTTGACCGATGCTTGCCAATGGGGTGTCAAACTAGCTGCAAGATTTTTGAGGAATTCAGTTCGGCGCTAGAATGGATAGCCATTAAAAAATTGGGTGTTTCTGCTATGGTCCACATTCTCGATGATTTTTTAATCATTGAGCATTCACTCGAAACAGCAATTTCGAAGCTAAAAGCATTTTTAAATATGTGTCAAGATATAGGTGTCCCATTATCAAACGAGAAAACAGAACTTCCTTCCCAGACCATGGAATTTGTCGGCATAACATTGGATGTTACTAAACAAGAAGCCCGTTTACCGGAGGATAATCTCGTCAAGTGCCGAACATTACTTAAAACATTTTTGGGTTTAAAAACTGCAAAGTCTTATTGGCGTTTTAAATTTTGCTTGCTCTGTAATTCAACCTGGTAGAGCCTTCTTGTGTCGCATGCTTAATATGACTATGCAAGTTTCAGAATCTCAGAAGTTTGTGTTTTTGACCAAGGAATCAAAAGAGGACATGCGATTGTGGTTAAAGTTCTTAGACAAGTTCAATGGGATATCTATGTTTTTAAATGAAAATTGTCTTTCAAGTCTCACTTTAGAATTATACACTGATTCAGCACAGTCATTAAGTTATGCAGATATTTACAGGTCTAGATGGTTTTATGGTGCTTTTCCTGAAGACTGGAAGAAATTGAATATCATGACTCTGGAGTTCTATCCGATTTTGCTAGCCCTTGTTATTTGGGGTCCCCTATGGAGAAACCACTCGGTTCTGTTTTTCACTGACAATGAAGCTCTGGTTTCTGTCATCAATAAGCAAACATCACGGGATAAACAAGTCATGATAATGGTGCGTTTTATGGTTTTACACTGTTTGAATTACAACATCCTGTTTAAGGCTAAGCATATTCGGGGAAAAACAACATTTTGGCAGACTGTCTTTCTCGTTTACAGGTAGACAAGTTGCTGCAAATATCACATCAAGCTCAACCCTCACCATGCCAAGTACCCGAAAAGTTCTTTCCTCAGAACTTTTGGAACACATTACAGTTTTAACCCAAGCTGCTTTGGCTCCATCTACGCAAAAAACATACAAACGTGCATGGTCAACTTTCGGTTTGTTCTCAACCGAGGTCTTGAATCAAAAGATGCCCCTTCCTTTATCTGTGTCGACCATATCATTATTCGTAGCTTATTTGTATAGCAAACCCTTTGCCCCAAGCACTATCTCAACTTATTTATCTGCCATTGCCTATGTACATAATATGTTGTCGTTACCGGACAATACAAGGTCCTTTCTAATTGATAAATTAGTCACTGGCACATACAGGTTGTCCACTACTGTAGATACACGCTTACCAATAACTATACCAATACTAAACAAAATCTTGTTATATTTACCTGCAGTTATATCTTCATCTTATGAGATATGTATGTTTAAAGCTATGTTTTTATTTGCCTTTTGTGCATTTGCAAGAATTGGAGAGCTTGTAGCCGTTCAAAATGTACATGGACATCATATTATGCAGCTAGATGATATTTCATTTACATATGTACAGTCTGTTGCAAAAGAGGTCAATGTATGTTTCAGAAAGTTTAAACATAATGTTAAGCTTGGGGCTAAAACTATATCATTTTCACATGAAGACGCAATTATTTCTGCAGTACACAGCCTTTTACATTATCTACAACTCCGCCCGAAAGCTCCAGGGCCTTTGTTTTGCTTTTTAAATGGTCAACCAATCAGCAGGTCATATTTTGATAAAATCCTTCATAACTGTCTCAAGTGTTCTCAGTTAGATAGTTCTAGGTATAAAGGGCACATTTTTAGGATTGGGGCAGCTACAACAGCTGCAGAACGAGGCTTGTCAGATTCACAGATACGAGCAATGGGGCGTTGGAATTCTAATGCATTTAGAAAATACATACGATCTTCAATATAAATAATTTGTAATACCTGCTTGGGCCGGTATTATAGATTTCTTGCAGCTTCATTTCCTCATGTATGGACCTTTCCGATATTCACTGTTAATTTTTTCGACACCTGCTTGGGCAGATATCATGCCCTACCCCAAGTTTTATTTTTACTATCCTTTAGTTCATCCAGTTTATTTGATACCTGCTGGGGCCGGTATCATGTTACTTTGATTTGCATATTTCGAATTTTTGGTAGTGTGTCATCATTGTTGCTTTATGAATATTATTATGTTATATAGTATTTTGTATTGCATTGTTGTATATATCTGTGTATTTTTAATTGTATGTGAATGTTTTGCGAACACTTTGCATGACTGCTTGGGCCGCCTGACTTCTTTGCGTTACATTTTTTATACGATTTTATCCTGCGTTTTATACTATTTTAGTATCTCTTTTTTATGCCAATTGCTTGGCCTTTGTGGGGTAGTAAAGTCTTGTAGTCTTTCCTTGTGGGAATGTTTACCCCTTACTAGGCTAAGCTTTTTATTTGTACTGATGTTAGCATGATATGTTTTTCAAAGTATTTGACTCTTCTTGTTTTGACTTTTTATGTATATATTTTATATAAAATTTTAACTCATTTTCGAGTAAAATTTTTCGCAATTCATATAATTGTTTTGTCTTACTTTTACCTACTACTCGAGATATGAGGGTTTATATCATGAGACTTTTGTACTGATGAAGGAGGAAGGCATAAAATATATATATAAGAGACAAATTTATTAGTACAGCGATTATTTGTATATATGTCTTCCGACTTTAAATAAAGATTACTTACTTACTTAAATGAAGATTACTTAGCGATTGATTGATTTATTGCGTGAATAAATATCCAAACTCTGTATAATCTGCCACAGGCGCTCGTTGCATGGAAATACCACCCTCCACCTTTTTTTACTTTATGTTAACATATTTATTTTCAATAAAGATTCTTTATTATTTAATCTCCTTTTCGTTTATTTATCATATTCGTACCCATACATCCAAACAATCATATGGTGACGACAAGGGCCTGTGGCATGGCAACCTCCCCCCTCCAAAGATTTTGCTTTGGAAGAAGGCAGACATCAACAAAATACAGGAAGATATTGCAACATATGGTATCACCTTTATGGAAACAGCATGTGGACCGACTTTAAAGACAAAATAAATTGCATAATGGAGCACAGAGTACCAACCAAAACCACAAAACCAAGACACTTAAATCCATGGATAAACACCAGAATAAGAAGAAAAATAAACCAGAAGAACAGAGCCCATTCAAAAACCAGAAAGACAAGAAAGAAAAGAGACAAGGACAGATACAAAAGACTACAAAGAGAAGTCCGGTGGGAGGTTAGGAAAGCCAACAAGGAATATATGACTAACGTCATCTGTGATAAAGACAACATAAAGAAATGTTGGTCTTACATAAAGAGTAAAGGCCAAGAATTCATCGGAGTAGCACCATTGAAAGACAAAGACGGCTTCCTACATAGCGACAACCAGAGTAAGGCGAACATACTAAATGACCAGTTCAAGTCCGTATTCACCAAGGAAGACCACACCAACTTACCAGATAAAGGTTGAAGTCCATTTAACACCATGGGAAAAATTAATATCAGCGAACATGGAGTACTAAAACTTCTGAAGACACAGAAACCACACAAAGCAACAGGACCGGATGATATACCAACTTTCATTTTTAGATCAGCTTCCAACCAACTAGCACCAATACTGACCCGGATCTACCAATAGTCCCTTGAAGCCGGAGAAGTCCCACAAGATTGGAGAGATGCACTAGTGGTGCCCATCTACAAAAAAGGAGAGAGACACATAGCAACAAATTATAGACCGGTGTCCTTAACCTCAATATCCTGTAAAATCCTTGAACACATCATACATAGCAGTATTATGAAGCACCTCGATGCCAACAAGATATTAACAGAAGCTCAACATGGCTTTAGAAACAGACGGTCCTGTGAAACCCAACTAATTGTTTCAGTCCAGAAGATAGCCAGACGCTTAGCAAATGGATCACAAGTCGATATCATCTTACTTGATTTTGCTAAATCTTTTGACAAGGTTTCTTCACTCAAGACTGCTGCATAAGTTGACATATTATGGAGTTAACATCAAGACCATTAACAGGTTGAGGTCATTCCTATATAATAGAAAACAGAACGGCGTACTGGAAGGCGCAATATCAACATCTTCTCCAGTGATGCCTGGTGGCCCGCAAGTTCCTTGCTAGGACCCCTTTTGTTTCTAGCATATATCAACGACATGCCTGACATCATCACCCACTCAGAAACCAGGTTATTTGCTGACGACACTATCTTATTTCGCACAATAACTAGTATTGACGATCACAAACTACTGCAATAGGACCTCACGGCATTAGAGACCTGGGAGAACACCTGGCAGATGGCATTCAACCCTACCAAGTGCACAAGTGATAAGAGTTACCTCTTGTAAATCCAAGCCCATCCTAAGCACACAGTACCAGCTTCATGGCCATACCCTAGAGATAGAAGATACCAGCAAATACTTAGGAGTAACCCTAACCAGCAACCTATCTTGGGACAGACATGTAGACAATGTGGTAGCCAAAGGAAACATAACTCTTGGATTCATCAGACAGAACCTGAAAGACTGTTCAAAACCAGTGAGAGAAGCCAGCTACACAACGATTGTCAGACACACACTTGAGTATGCATCCACTGTTTGGGATCCTACTAGCCAAAATAAGACCAAGGCCCTGGAGAATGTCCAGAGAAGAGCTGCTCGTTTTGTGACCAAGGATTATACCAGCAGAACACCTGGATGCGTAACAGATATGGTTAATTCCCTTGGGTGGCAAAGCCTCGAACAACGAAGGAAAACAGCCGACTCTACATGCCATGTAAATTCCAGCACAACCTAGTAGACATCAACAGGAATCTTTACATACAGAGAGGTGACAGTAGAACCAGGGGACCGCACAAACTATTCCAAGAGAGGACCACCAGCACCATATATAGAAATTCCTTCTTCCTGAGAACAGTAGTGTACTGGAACCATCTACCAGCAGCAGCAGCAACCTCCATTGAGGACTTCAGGGCTAACGTTGGGGATAGTCCGGCCAGCTACTAGATCAACAGCCCCATGTACATAGTTTTAGCTGTACATATCCAGTTATTTTACCAGTAAATAGTCCAGGGGACAACTGCTGTGTGTGTCTGGGAAAAGCGCAGCTGTAGTCCCGCAGAACTAAATTACAGTCGGCAACGACACCAGTTCTAAACCGAAAGAAGAAGAAGAAGAAGAAGAAGACCACTCACTGTCCCGACTGCTACAGGTACAACAGACAAAAATCGATACCTCTAATATACAAATACACGACCACTCACTTCCTGGCTGATACAGGTACAACAGACAAAATCGATACCTCTAACATACAAATGCATGACCACTCACCTTCCTGGCTGCTACAGGTACAACAGACAACATCGATACCTCTAACATACAAATACATGACCACTCACTTTCCTGGCTGATACAGGTACAACAGACAAAATCGATACCTCTAACATACAAATACATGACCACTCACTTTCCTGGCTGATACAGGTAAAACAGACAACATCGATACCTCTAACATACAAATACATGACCACTCACTTTCCTGGTTGCTACAGATACAACAGACAACATCGATACCTCTAACATACAAATACATGATCTCTCACTTCCTGGCTGCTACAGGTAAAACAGACAACATCGATACCTCTAACATACAAATACATGACCACTCACTTCATGGCTGATACATGTACAACGAACAAAATAAATACCTCTAACATACAAATACATGACCACTCACTTTCCTGGCTGTTACAGGTACAACAAACAAAATCGATACCTCTAACATACAAATACATGACCACTCACTTCCTGGCTGCTACAGGTACAACAGACAACATCGATACCTCTAACATACAAATACATCACCACTCATTTTCCTGGCTGATACAGGTACAACAGAAAAAATCAATACCTCTAACATACAAATACATGACCTCTCACTTTCTGGCTGCTACAGGTAAAACAGACAACATCTATACCTCTAACATACAAATACATTACCACTCACTTTCCTGGCTGATTCAGGTACAACAGAAAAAATCAATACCTCTAACATACAAATACATGACCTCTCACTTCCTGGCTGCTACAGGTAAAACAGACAACATCGATACCTCTAACATACAAATACATTACCACTCACTTTCCTGGCTGATACAGGTACAACAGAAAAATCAATACCTCTAACATACAAATACACGACCACTCACTTTCCTGGCTGCTACAGGTACAACAGACAACATCGATACCTCTAACATACAAATACATGACCACTCACTTTCCTGGCTGCTTCATGTACAACAGACAAAATCGATACCTCTAACATAGAAATACATGACCACTGACTTTCCTGGCTGCTACAGGTAAAACAGACAAAATCGATACCTCTAACATACAAATACATGACCACTCACTTCCTGGCTGATACAGGAATTGCAATAAAAAGTGGCGGTGTTAATCTATTTTTTTTTGGGCCAAAACCTCGCTGAATTGATGCGGTCGTGCAAGAGTTTTCTAAATGCGAGTAAAATGCCAACCCTATAGCCCGGCGAAGAGCGTTATTTATGAGTTTTGTCATTGTTGTATGGTGGTGATTATGTAAAATGAGCGATGAGTCAGTCAACAATGGATAATGACTTTTTGATGAAAGCAAAAATAAGAACAAAAAAATTATCGTATTTATTTATTCATTTATTTATTTATTTTTCTGAAATAAATATATTATTGTTGTACAAATAACTTCAGTTAATTGGGGAACAGATACATATATCTTCCTTATCACTTAGTAGTTCCGGTCATTGTATATAGGTCGTGCTAACTTCCGGTCAACTTCACGTTAATGACAACTTGATTAAGCCGACGAATTGTTTAAACCGAACACATTAAATAGTCGATAGGTGTTCGCTAAACACACATTTCACTTATCAAATATGTGCAACGTATTTTTATTATTTTTCTAATTTCCCTAATAATGTATGTTATACGAATATATCTTTGTCAATCATAAGTAGTCGATTTTGGATATCCACTACACAGATACCTCAGAACAGTATACTCTGTCTTGTACCCCTCCTACCTCATTACCATAAAAAATGTTTTTTTTCCCACAATATATATACCCATATACAGTATGTCTTTATATAAAACATATGCTTACTATCCACGTCCAGATCACTAGTGGCTGGACGTGGATATATATAAAGACATACTGTACATGGGTATATATATTGTAATACAAAACACAGTTTTGTATGGTAATGAGGTAGGAGGGGAATTGAGGGGTACCAGACAGGGTCCTGTTCTCAAGTACATGTGATCCACTACAGGTATTGTGGTTTTCTCGTTCCTAAAGAACGTACCGTGTGGAATGCTATTCCAGAAAACGCATGGTTCCAACTGTTATTAGACATCAGTATTTTAATTAAAATGTATATGTACAGTCCATCTTGCCCATTCGAGAACCTCTACTAAGCAGTCACCTGTATTAAGAGGTCACCTTTTTGTTGTCCTGTCATAGAGAATTGCATATGAATTCAACATCTTTTAAGAGGTCACCTGTTTTATAAGGCCACTTTTTCTTTGACCCAAAGATGACCGCTTAATACAGGTTTGACTGTATTTATAATCAAACTTGAATTCTGCTTCGGAACAACTTTTCTTCAGGATTCATATACGATTTCCATTTGTGCATTAGATGAGGGGATGGACAGGGGGTACTCTCTCCCACCTCCCAATCTCTTCTCTCCCGCCTCCCGCCCCATTTCTCCCAACTCCCACCTCCTTTCTTCCGGAATTTTGCTTGAAAACATAGAATGAAAAAACAAATCCGGAAACAAATCCGTTTTTCTGTATTTTTATTATCTATGATCGACTTTCCTAAATTGTTATTTCTTAAATGATCATTTTCATCATTTGTCCCTTATCCCTTCCTCCTGATAAGGAAAATTAAATCTCTTAGGTTATTTATTCACATTTGGGGGGAGGTTTTCTCCCATTATACAAATTTCTCCCCTCCTTCTCCCACCTCCCGCCCCCTTTACTTTCGTAACGTTAACAAATTTATTGTCATAAAGTGGTATTGAAAAATATGTTTGGCCTTGTAAATAACTTAAACGTGCATATATAATAACTTGTTGGGGAGTTGGAGGCAGAAACTCGACGACACATGTTTTTTTTACTTATCGCTATTAATTGCAAAAATCCTGCACCATGAGGTCCAATAACTATTGAAGCATTTGCAAAGCGCTGTAACTGACTTTTTAGTGAAGGTAGCGATGCGTCATCGTGTAAAACAAAATGGAATCCATGTTTCCTTGCAAATGTCTCTACCAATTCTTCCACGAGATGAAAATTTTGCATCACACGGTACTTTGTCCGTTTTATTAGGACTATGTCGTTTAGATGAATAGGAATTTTAACAGGAATTTGAGTTTTAAGCCATTGAAGATGAGCAAGTGAGGGTGTTCCACACCGTCTTATTTCCGGAACAAGCATCCTCCGCGCAGAAATTGTTCCAGATATTATTCTACTTTTTGTTATTCCTATAAGAGACAGCCAGTCTAATGTCCAACTATTTTTAGCATTGACGTGTATGAAATGTGACTGAAGATCTAATTTGGTAATGTGTGCCAGTCCTACAAATGCTTCCATTACAAAATGCCAAGTACTATAACCCCAATATGTGGCGATGGAAATGACGTTATTATAATGCATCATGGGAATGTTCCGTATTGTCCACGATGCTGGGCTGGAATTAGAGCAACCTCCATTTCTCACAGAAAGGCAAATATTCTGATTGGCTATCCATCCGTCGGATGATACGATGACATCTTGAAATATTGCATTGGAATGATCTGCTAGTTCCAGCCATGCCCTCAGGAGCCCCGTGTCGTTGTTTTGTAATATTTGTCCAAGCTCATGCCGTGTATTACCACCTTTTTGAAGACCAAAAACATTTTCTTTATCCAAATGTACTGTCCCGAAGGTCATATTGTCAGTTTTAATGACAGTTGTATTGCGAACCTCGAACCATGTTTGTTGAGCAATTTCCCACAGAAATGGGGCATGTTTCGCTTCCTTGAAAGAGCTACACTGTGCAACTGCAGGTTCTTCCTGATCAAAAGTCGACATGTGTTGATTAATGGCTGCTGTATTCTCGTCTATCACGTTGTTTGACCATAAATGCTGATATCGTTTGAAATTGTCATCCGTAATTATCCCGTTTATTGCATTTTTTATTTTTTCATCCATACTGTCTTTGTCCTTGTACCTTTCTTTATTCGTACCTAATTTCACTGTGTGTTGTTCTCGTATTTTCACAATGGAGAAATCATCAGAAGTCTGTGATATGTATTTGATAATAGTATACAGTAGCAATATTGTAAGAATCCAGAAGATGGCTTTGGCGATGATGTTGCGAACCAGACTAAAGCATTTCATCATATCTGTTCAGATTTTCTAAAATATTAATGAATCAATAAACGTTAGAGAATACCAAAGGGACAATCAAAATAGACAATCGAGAGAAAGTGGTAAATAAACGTTAGAGAAGTCCGAAGTGGAAATCAAAATGGACAATCCAGAGCAACTGGCAAATACAAGTTAGAGAAGTCCGAAGTGGCAATCAAATTGGACAATCCAGAGAAACTGACAGCATAGACGAAGAAAAAAAATCACAACACAATATGTGTTGAACACCACCAGTGGCGTAGCTGCCTAAGGCTCGACTAGGCACGTGCCTATTCATAATTTTGGCATTTTTTTTAAGGATGGATTAAAGATGGATTATAAAGTCATGTTAGATTCCTAAACTATATTAACAATTTTTATTATATGACTTCAGATAATGTCTTTTTCTGATTGGCTGACGTCCCTAGTAACGATCTTTATAAAACATTATAATCACCTCGTGGTTTTGTCTACCTTGTTGGAATGTTATAATCACCTGGTGTGACGTCACCCCATATGAATATAACATTCCAACAAGGTAAACAAAAGAAAATGTCGTGATCAAAGCTTATTTTAAGGATGAAAGAAACATATAAAATGTGTCATATAATAAAACAATTAATGACTTTCAATTCGGTGGATACTATACAATTACTGTCTTTTGTTGAGGTAAATGTGCAGTGTTATTGACTTTTGTGAAAACAGATATTCACTGTGCTTGAAGGGCGAGGTGAATATCGAAAGTCAATAACACTCACATTTACTGAAACAGAAGACAGTGATTATTTTATTCTATTATCCGATTATAACATATTATACTGCAATTGGTAACTTCACAGGATAGATAAACGATGACGTATAAACTTTTGCTTTATACGGTCAATTACCGTATAAAGTTTCCTGGTACCTTTGACTTCAACTTACAAGCAATAAAAGCAAAACAGTCTGAGTCCCTGAAATCACTGTTGTTGCGTAATAATGTAATTTTGCTTGTGACGTTATAATGCAAGCTTGATTGGCGCCAGAATTTCCTCTGCAGATTTCATCGTTTGAAAACACGTTTTTTTCTGCTTTATTTTGATAATTTCTTAAATATTTGAATTGCAGCATAAAAACAACATACATTCCTTGTCGGCAAATATAAAGTTTATTTGTACCCGCTACAAAACAGGCGAGAAATGCTCGGTAAACCTCGCATTTCTACCTGTTTCTAAAGCTCGTACAAATAAACGTTATATTTGCCGTCAAGGAACGTATATTGTCTAAAAGTACGACTTATCAATGTGTTTTCCAAAATTTCAACAAATTTCCCAAAATTTTAAATCAAATTTCTAAAATTTCATAAAATTTCAT
>MJUT01059358.1:18469-87706 GCA_002080005.1 Gigantidas platifrons
GGGGGGGCTTTTGTAAATGCAGATTCTCAAATTTACTTCCAGAATCCAGATAGGCGATTTTCTGTCAGAAATCAAGCTTTTTAATAACTAATACTGCAATGATATATATATTTTTTATATATTATATCATCAAACCCATTTGAATTTACAAAAAAAATATCCATTTATGTACATATCTACCCCTAATGATGTTTGTTTGTTTGTTGGATGGTGTTTAACACCACTTTCAGCAATATTTCAGTTGTATCGTGGCGGTCAGTTTAATTGGTGGAGGAAACTGGAGGACCCGGAGAAAACGACAGACCTGTCGCAAGACACTCACAAACTTATCACATAATGTTGTATACCTCGCCCTTATCAAGATTCGAACTCACAACATCTTGAAAGACCACTTTTTCATTGTCCCTTCGTGGTGACCTTTTAATACAGGTTTAACTGTATTTATACTGCAATCGTTCTATTTGAGCAGTCAAAATGCGTTGACAGTATATTTACAAGTGATAAACGGTCACTGACCGTTTATAACATTTAGGCCACGCCTACTTGACCTGAAATGAACTTAAATGCCGCGAAACATTAAGGATTAATGGGTTGAAAGAGAAACGTCATAAAATAAAATCTTGACATCATATGAAACTCTCAGCGTAGAACGTATACTGGACGTTATTTCGCAACAAATACGTTTCAATTTTGGATAGAATTCAACAAGAAATCATTTTAAGGTATGTGATATCTTTATTTTCTATCATGCTTATAGTCAGACCTTCACAATTTTGATTTTAATGTACCCTCCGAACACACACCTGAAACATTCTGTATGTTATTTTCAATGTTTTTACTTTCATTTTAATCAGGTCGTCACCAATTCGTACAGCCCGATTTTTTGAAATATACATTTGTTTAGCATAGGGGTATCTTCACGAAAAATAATGTCTTACTTACAAGATTGTTAAATTGCAATGTTGACTATCATCGGGTAAAAACACACTTTTATGAATGTTTGAAGACTATAGATTGTCTTTATAAAATACAAAAATATTCATTTTGATCTATTTTAATCATGTAATAACATTCTATAATAAGGAGGTGTTTTTCATATAAAGTGTGACATGTAACTAACCAATATAACAATACTGTATGAGATGAATTTATATTTTATTATTTTCTGAATACTTTTAAATACAATTCATCAATTTTATCCATTTAAATGTGAAGGTGTTCGATCAAACAGATACAATTAATGAAAAATCATTTAGAATGTCTAGGCGAAAAAGTTGTAAATTTCCGGAAAAATACATTAACCGTTCGCGTACCGTATTTAGTGTTCTCGTCCTATTAAGTGACCCGAACTTGCTAATTGCATATGCTTTAAAAATTGCTTAAGAAAATTTGTTTTTGTGTTTTGGTGTTCTTGAGTTGTCTAAGAGTTGATATTAAGTCATTATTTCAGTATTTCTCACCAATAAGTTGTTATACTTTGGTTATTAAATTAATCGATATTATAATAAGAAAACCGTACTGGTGATGATGTGATTTTATTCAGAAAAATTGCCAGAGTTGTGTAGTCCTGTTAAATTTGGTCTGTCGATCAAAAAGAAAGCTAGACAGTCTTTAAATTGGCAAACTTGTGTTATTTGTCAAGAACCTGGTACAAATGAAGATTTAATAAACATGCAGAGCCAGGGCAAACATTCGTTTTTAAGGGCAATGGAGACCCGGAAAAATTATGTTTATTCAAAAGTGTTAAAAGAATTAACTTCTATGTCTGAAATAAAATTGGACTCTACTGTTGTCAAATATCATAAACAGAGCTTAAACCTTTTCTACAAAATGAAGTTTTAGATGATAGTTATAAAGACATAAAATTCAATATACGTATTCGGCACGAATTGGGGAAAATGCGAGGGTTTGCATTTTCCCCAATTCTAAGCCTCATCCGAATATCGATTTTATGTCAAGTCAATGCACTGTTTTTGTCTATACATAAATTGACCATCAACAAGGGACACAATCCTACCGTATCCTTTTTCTGCACAAAAAACTCTTCTTCTTCTTCTTCTTCTTCTTCTTCATCTACAGCTTTCCCATTCATTTCTTCCTGCTCTTCTTGGTTATGCATATCATTTTCGTCTTCTTCTTCTTCTTCCTCTTCTTCTATTTCTTGTTCAGGTTTCATTTTTTCTTCCTCATATAAGTTTTGTCCATTCACACTCTGCAATGAAATTAATACCAATAATAATTTGCTTGATTTTAACCTCTCCTGTCTGATAACAAAGTGGATGTTTGAATGTTTACTTGATGGTGTTTAACGCAACTTTCAACAATATTTCAGTTATATCCTTTTAAGAGGTCACCTTTCTTGAAAGACCACTTTTTCATTGTCCCAAGCTAAGGGTGACCTCTTAATACAGGTTTGACTGTATATATAAATTGATCATCAACAAGAGAGACAACCTACCTTATCATTTTTCTGCTCAGTAAACTCTTCTTCCTCTTCTTCTACAGCTTTCCCCTTCCTTTCTTCCTGCTCTTCTTGGTTTTCTGTATCATTTTCTTCTTCTTCTTCTTCTTCTTCTTCTTCTTCTTCTTCTTCTTCTTCTATCTCTTGTTCTTGTTCAGGCTTCCTTTTTTCTTCCTCATTTAAGTTTTGTCCATTCACACTCTGCAATGAAATTAATACCAATCATAATTTGCTAGATTTTAACCTCTGTTGTCATATAACAAAGTGGATGCTTGTTTGATGGTGTTTAACGCCACTTTCAACAATATTTCAGTTATATCGTGGCAGTCAGTTTCATTGGTGGAGGAAACCTAACAAAGTGGAAGATATATAGAATAACGGCAGATTTGAAGGTCGAGACAGACATTATCACTATCTAGTATCTCAGTGAGTCCAATATGACGAGGTGTGATACTAGTGATAATGTATGTCGATACCTTCAAAGCTGATGTTATTGTTTTTATCTGTGATGCCATAATGTGTTTGATGTCAGACTGACCGTTCATCTTGCACATACAAGTAACGAACTGACCTAATATTTTTGTGGATCAAGGTCAGTTCAGTGATCCAGACTATCAGCAGCACACATCAAAACTAACACGTCCAATTTCCAGATAACAATATATACCCTCTTTGGTCCTCTTTACCTAAGAGAGCATCAGTGTGTATCAATGTATATGTATAGAGATATTAAAACAGCATGACTTTGTTCAATTTTTGATAAGTACATTTGTATTTCTAATAGTATATTTTTGAATGCATTAAACAATATTTTGAAGATAGCCCCTCTATTTGTACTAATTCAAGATAGATATGTCTAAAATATAGCTGTCATGGTCGTGATCGTATGGTAGTTGGATTTACAACTAGTTACTACCTATGCATTCAGTGTCTATCACCATTGATGTTGTGAGTTTGAATCTCGATCAGGGCGAAGTGTACAACATTATGTGATAAAGTTTTTCAGTGACATGTGACAGGTCTGTGTTTTTTTTTCGGATCCTCCGGTTTCCTCCACCAATACAACTGATCCCCACGATATAACTGAACTATAGTTGAAAGTGGCGTAAAACACCATCAAACAAACAAACAAACTAGTCAAACCTGCCCAAGAGGTCACCTCTAATAAGCAATCACCTGTTTTAAAAGGTCACCCTTTCCCAGTTCCATCATAAAAAAATTCATATCAATTGAACCTCTTTTAAGTGGTCACCTTTCTTGAAAGACCACTTTCTCATTGTCCCAAGCTAAGGGTGACCTCTTAATACAGGCTTGACTGTATTATAAATTGATCATCAACAAGAGAGACAACCTACCTTATCATTTTTCTTCTCAGTAAACTCTTCTTCCTTTTTTTCTACAGCTTTCCCCTTCCTTTCTTCCTGCTCTTCTTGGTTTTCTGTATCATTTTCTTCTTCTTCTTCTTTTTTTTCGCGTTCTTTTTCAATCTTCCTTTTTTCTTCCTCATTTAAGTTTTGTCCATCCACACTCTGCAATGAAATTAATACCAATCATAATTTGTTAGATTTTAACCTCTGTTGTCATATAACAAAGTGGATGTTTGTTTTATGGTGTTTAACGCCACTTTCAACAATATTTCAGTTATATCGTGGAAGTCAGTTTTATTGGTGGAGGAAACCTAACAAAGTGGAAGATATATAGAATAACAGCAGATTTGAAGGTCGAGACAGACATTATCACTATCTAGTATCTCAGTGAGTCCTATATGACGAGGTGTGATACTAGTGATAATGTCTGTCGATACCTTCAAAGCTGATGTTATTGTTTTTATCTGTGACGCCATAATGTGCTTGATGTCAGACTGACCGTTCATCTTGCACATACCAGTCACGAACTGACCTAATATTTTTGTGGATCAAGGTCAGTTCAGTGATCCAGACTATCAGCAGCACACATCAAAAGGAAAACATCCAATTTCCAGATAACAATATTTACCCTCTTTGGTCCTCTTTACCTAAGAGAGCATCAGTTTGTATCAATGTATATGTATAGAGATATTAAAACATCATGACTTTGTTCAATCTTTGATAAGTACATTTGTATTTTTAATAGTATATTTTTGAATGCATTAAAAAAATATTTTGAAGATAGCCCCTCTATTTGTGCTAATTCAAGATAGATATGTCTAAAATATAGCCGTCATGGTCCTGATCGTATGGTAGTTGGATTTACAACTAGTTACTACCTATGCATTAAGTGTCTATCACCATTCATGTTGTGAGTTTGAATCTCGATCAGGGCGAGGTGTACAACATTATGTGATAAAGTTTTTCAGTGACATGTGACAGGTCTGTTGTTTTTTTTCGGATCCTCCGGTTTCCTCCACCAATACAACTGACCCCCACGATATAACTGAACTATTGTTGAAAGTGTCATAAAACACCATCAAACAAACAAACAAACTAGTCAAACCTGCCCAAGAGGTCACCTCTAATAAGCAATCACCTGTTTTAAAAGGTCACCCTTTTCAAGTTCCATCATAAAAAAATGCATATGAATTAAACCTCTTTTAAGAGGTCACCTTTCTTGAAACACCACTTTTTCATTGTCCCAAGCTAAGGGTGACCTCTTAATACAGGTTTGACTGTATATATAAATTGATCATCAACAAGAGAGACAACCTACCTTATCATTTTTCTTCTCAGTAAACTCTTCTTCCTCTTCTTCTACAGCTTTCCCCTTCCTTTCTGCCTGCTCTTCTTGGTTTTCTGTATCATTTTCTTCTTCTTCTTCTTCTTCTTCTTCTTCTTCTTCTTCTTCTTCTATCTCTTGTTCTTGTTCAGGCTTCCTTTTTTCTTCCTCATTTAAGTTTTGTCCATTCACACTCTGCAATGAAATTATTACCAATCATAATTTGTTAGATTTTAACCTCTTTTGTCATATAACAAAGTGGATGTTTGCTTGATGGTGTTTAACGCCACTTTCAACAATATTTCAGTTATATCGTGGAAGTCAGTTTTATTGGTGGAGGAAACCTAACAAAGTGGAAGATATATAGAATAACGGCAGATTTGAAGGTCGAGACAGACATTTTCTCACTTTTAGCGATGTGAGATTTTCTTATCTTGCACTAGTGCAAAGCAAAAAAATCATGAGCGTCTTACCGGCTGTACAGTTTGGTAACCAGACAACTCGGACCGAGACAAGTCGGCCCGTAAGCGAGGACAAGTCGGCCCGTAAACAAGGACTAATCAGCCCGTATTTTAAGACAACTCGGACCGTATGAAAAGACTACTCGGACCATCAATAATTATTGTTGTCTTAGTTTTTTTTAATAAAATTGACGGAAATCATAAACATTGACATTGTTGCAATTATGGTCACCATCCTTCGTCTATTATGGTTTTGATGGCGGCTATCCAAATGGATATTGCGCCAGATTGCCTTATAGTGAGAAAAAAAATTATTCTGAATTTTTGTAAAGTTATTTCGAACGGTATTTTTTGTCTTTGCTTACTAAATTAATATATGTAAATGTTTATACAATTCAGTGATTAATAATTTATCGTTTTAGATAGTTTAAAGTTGAATAGAAAAATGATATATATATATATATACCAATGGTAATGAGTATCATTTCAAAGAAGATTTAATAATAAAAAAAATACACAAAAATGAAAAATGTTGCTATTTCTATTCTTTTTATATGACATCTTATAATACCATTTTATACATTAATACATCTCATTTCTCGGCTCTTGTGTCCTGACTCATGAGTTGTTATTCTCTGTCACTGAATTTAACACAACTGACCCCCTACCAAGTATTTTAATATTTACACAAGTTGTGTACAATGTAGTTGTTGTGTTGTAATGTGTCTTGTTTGATAGATAATGTTAGTCTGTGATTGTATTTGTTTTGCATTTGTAGTTTATTTCCTGATATTTGGGCATAAATAAAAAAAAATATGCCTATACAAGTTAAGGGAGGTTCAGTTCAAGGATATATATCTAGTATAAATACTATATAAATCCTTGGCCAGTTGTATTATTAGTATAGATAGATATTAACTATTACAATACATACTTCCCAGCATTCATACAGCTATTACAAAAATACCAATATTGTAAAAGTCATTAAAAAAACCAAAAGAAATATATATGTATGCATATATATTTAAAGTATAAAAATTAAACC
Source organism: Gigantidas platifrons (assembly GCA_002080005.1). NCBI lineage: Eukaryota > Metazoa > Mollusca > Bivalvia > Mytilida > Modiolidae > Gigantidas > Gigantidas platifrons. The sequence continues at coordinate 25,128 of MJUT01059358.1, forward strand.
AGATGACTTCGCCGGGTATTTATGTTTACTAAATGGCTTGGCCAAGCTTAAATTAACAGGATACAGCTGAAGGAACCACACACGCCAATATTCGATAAAAAAAAAACAACTTCCAGGCTGATTAATGTAATCATTATTTGAAGGCAATATAATCATTAATAAAAAGTGATTTAATTCCATTTGACTAATATTAAATTACTACTTACTAGTAAGTTAAGTAAATTGATAATTCTAAACCTTTATATTTTTTTTCAGAAATATAATATTTTGCCTCATATTATCTGAAATTCACTATTTATTATTTACAATTTAATATCAATAATACGTTCCGAGTTGTATTAACATACGGGTCGACTAGTCCTCGCTTACGGGCCGACTTGTCTCGGTCCGAGTTTTCCACGGGCCAAGTTGTCTGGCATCCTGCAGTGGACACAGGGACTCGCAGTTATATTTTCACATCACTAGGTATGTGTTAAAAAACCTGGTGATGTGAAAATATAACTGTGAGCCCCTGTGATAGTGGACTGCCCCCAATTCTCCATGATTCATCAATAAAACCACGATTTTATTACATAAGTATTTTTAAATTAATGTATGTATACGATTCTATCCCTATTCTGCTAGCTAACAATTTAACTATCGTGCACCTTTCATGTTTCACTCTCTTCCAGTCAATGTTTGTTTACTTTGAGTAAATAACAGAGTGCTCTCCCTTGTTAGTAACTAACGTTACCTCCCTTTGACCAAATTCAAATAATTATTTCACAAGTATTTATCGCTGTTGAGCTACATTTATCATATATTTATTAAATACATTGTATTTTTATTATGAAATACATTTAAAATACTGCCAAGACACAGATGCATATGAATAAATTTAATATTTACTTCAGCAATGGAAACAAAATTTGCGGGAAAACGCTCGATCGGGAACGTAATCAAAACAATTAGCCATTAGGTAATAGCTGATAAAAGTGAGAAATAAAATCAAACACCAGCAACAAGTGCAAGACATGGAATCTCCTACACCCTCGGGTAAGATTTCAATCATTCGCTGACTCAGCGAGCCTCCTCAGCGAACGATTGAAATCTTACCCGAGTGTGTCGGAGATTTCCCTGGCCTGTCTTGCACTTTTGCCGTGTTAGATTCTATATTTCTCACTAATGAGACAGCACAGTTCCTATTTTTAGCCGTGTGAGATATATAGAATCTAACNNNAAGTGCAAGACAGGGAAATCTCCGAAACCCGAGGGTAAGATTTTAATCGTTCGCTGACGAGGCTCGCCGAGTCAGCGAACGATTGAAATCTTGCCCGAGGGAGTCGGAGATTTCCCTGTCTTGCACTTTTTGCCGGTGTTTGATTTGATTTCTCACTTTTATCAGCTGTTACCTAATTGTTTTTTTTACAATCCCGATCGAGCGTTTTCCCGCAAATTTTGTTTCCATTGCTGAAGTAAATATTTAGTTTATTCATATATGCATCCGTGTCTTGGCAGTATTTCATAATAAAATACAATGTATTTAATAAATATATGATAAATGTAACTCAACAATACAACAGCGTCGATAAATACCTGTGGCTGTGAAAAAATATTTGAATTTGGTCAAAGGGAGGTAACGTTAGTTACTAACAAGGGAGAGCACTCTATTATTTACTCAAAGTAAACAAATTGACTGGAAGAGAGTCATGCACCGTGAAACATGAAAGGTGCACGATAATTAAATTGTTAGCTAGCAAAATAGTATATACATACATTAATTTAAAAATACTTATGTAATAGAATCGTGGTTTTATTGGGGAAGCATGGAGAACTGGGGGGCAGTTGACATTAACTGTACAGCATGCATTTGCCGGTAAAACGCACGTGATTTTTTTGTCTTGCACTAGTGCAAGATAAGACAATCTCACATCGCTAAAAATAGGAACTGGTCTGTCTCAAAAGTGAGAAATCCTGGTCTCAACCCGTGGGTGAGATAAGAATTTCTCGCTACTTTTCCCGTAAAAATGTTACGTTTCGCAAAATGTCATTCAATAAAATCGTATATATCAATTATCCTCTCGTCCGTTGAAATCGGTCAACACCTGAAATCGGTCACCATTTTGGAATGCGCTGTCATGTGAGTTCAGATATCGATGACGTCATTTATCCTGCAAACTGCGTCCAGAAATAGATATTGAATTTACTTTCACTTTGATCAAGACAACAATGAGATTTAAACAGATAAGAAAAGATAGCTATGGGTTTTGGTGCCAAAATGGTGCCATTTTACTATTACCATTTTGACTTAATAATCAAAGTCAAATATATCCAGAAAACACAGTACGTGGTGGATAATTTGCATATCTTGTGTTTGTTTACATTCCACTGCGCATCTTGACCTATATTTATAACTCCATTAGGCAACGGAAATGACATTGTTTTCGTTTTGAAATTAAGCAATTCCTTAGACAATTTTCAGATTTTTAGCAGGAATTTGTGGGTAATAAATATATGATTTAATATGAGTTACATGGAATTGGACATGGATAAAATTGTACGTGAAAACAGAGATATTATCTGCTGAAAACAAGTGACAGCAAATACAATTTAATGAAAAAATGACGAAATATGGAAAAAGCAAATTAAAAAATATTGTATAATACAATCTCCTAAGCCTATTTGTGTTCCACGCGACTATTTTATGGTTGACCGATTTCAGGTAACGTGACTTGGGCGCCATTACAAAACATATACAAACAAAAAAGATCAGCGAGCCGACATTTCTTCATCAAATTAAATGATGTTTTGGCATTATATCTGGCTTAAGTTCCCAAGTAAACTTGGCATTTATCTTTGATATAAATACCAATTTGAATGAGAATTATAAGGAAATGTCTTAACTGACCGATTTACGGCCACATGTGGATATGATCTTCACCGCAAGTCTTCTTTAGATATACAGTACTCCTTCAAGACGTTGAAGATTACGTACTGTTGCAGTGCAGGCAAAAATAATTGTTTTATTATACCGAAACTCTATCTACAATAATGTTGGATGCAATAAACACCTATTTGTGTGTGTTTATCTTGTGTTTTCATAAACTTCATGTTTGTGTTTTTAACTTCCGGTCAAGATTGTAATTCAGGAATGCAAGATTGTAATTCCGGAATGTTAAATTAGTGAGAAAAAGAATCAAACACCGGTAAAAGGGCAAGACGGAAAATTCTCAGCGGAGCCTCGTTGGAGACCAGAAATCTTTCCCTTGGGTGTCTAAGATTTTTCCGTCTTGCCCTCTTACCGGTGTTTGATTCTTTTTCTCACTAATTTAGCATTCATTAGATCCTTTATATCTCTAGTATCTCAATGAGTCCAATCACAGGGGATTTTTTTTATCACTCGACTACTCTAAAAAAACAACTTTTTTTTAGAGTAGTCGAGGGATAAAAAAAATCGTAACAAGCCCCTGTAGTCCAATGTGACGAGGTATGATACTAGTGATAATGTCTGTCGATACCTTCAAAATTGATGTTATTGTTTTTATCGGTGAGGCCATAATGTGTTCAGACTGACTGAAAAAATATAGCGCATACATGAACTGAGCTAATATTATTGTGGATCAAGGTCAGTTAAGTGATCCATACTTTATCAGCAGCACACATCAAAAGGAAAAAGTCCAATTTCCAGATAACAATATTTACCATCTTCGATCCTCTTTACATAAGAGAGCATCAGTTTGTATCAATGCATATCAAAGAGATATTAAACATCATGACTTTGTTCAATTTTTGATAAGTACATTTGTATTTCTAATAGTATATTTTTGAATGCATTAAAAATATTTTGAAGATAGCTCCTCTATTTGTACTAATTCAAGATAGATATGTCTAAAATATAGCCGTCATGGTCGTGATCGTATAGCGAGTTGGAATCTCGATCAGGGCGAGGTGTACAACATTATGTCATAATGTGATAAAGTTTGTCAGTGACTTGCGACAGGTCAGTTGTTTTCTCTGGGTACTCCGGTTTTCTCCACCAATAAAACTGACTGCCACAATATATTAAACTGAACTATTGTTAAAAGTGGCATTAAGCACCATCAAACTCAAACACAACATGGCAAACAATCAGTATCCAGGATGCAAAAGTTGTACTAAGACAACCATCTGATTCATGATGACCTATAATTTGACATCACTCTGCAGATGCTCAGACTCAGATTGTGAAACTTGTGCCTTGATGATTATTCATTTTTGTTAAAATTGTGATATGTATTCAACTTTTTTTTGGTATCACAATCTCACAAATACTGTCATCATTGTGCACAACATCACATTTAAAGGATCCAATTAAATACAGAAAAAACATGACAAAAGGGGGGGGCTACATTGGTACCTGTCAATACAACCAGTTTTGAATCTCATGAAGCATTGCCAATCTGACAGAAAGGACTATTGATTTAAAGATGTTAAATTAGTATCAATGTTTTAAATAATAAATTTCATTTCCAACTGTTATCTTTTTAATTTTTTTTATTTAAAAAATTAAGATTTTTTTAGAAAGATCTTTGTAGCGTGTAAATATTTCTCATTTCATTTTTACATGAAAGACAAATAAATGTGAAAAGTAAAAAAACAATCATGCAAACTGAGAAAATAAGTAAGTTATTTGTACAAGAGATTTAACAGTTTCATGTAGATTTTGGTTCTGTGGCTTGACATTAGAGCTATAAATTGAAACAGCTACCAGCTATATACTATGTAGAGTTTGTCAAACGTTTAATGGCTTGAAATTAAAACTTTACAAAGAAAACCAATTTAAACAACCATGACTCAAGAGATTCTATTTCATTTATTTTTTTACTTAAGGTGGTACCTTACACTTCAGGTAAAATTTGATCTGCTCGTTTAATTTTCTTATTTGGCAGTGTGTTTGAATATATTCACTGTAATAAATATCAACATTTTAACAAATTCCAACCAACAGACTCGGAGCTATAAATTCAATAGCCACATAGCAGCTTTTCTCTCTGTGGTTTTGATCATCGAGATAATTGAAATCTGCATACAAACATCATATGATCAAAACGTTCAACTGATTTTTAAAGAGTTATCTCCCTGTAGTGTTAGGTACCACCTTAAGGAATATTTTAAATTTTTGAACAGGTTACAGAGGTGCGGCCATGCTCGACTCGTCCGACACGTACATAGAACCTGCCGGACAAGTAGATTCTCCTGGCTGGCTTGTCCGGGGACAAGTAAAGATCAACAAAGAAAACTAATTTCTTATTAAAGTACCATGGAAAGACAATTTCTCAAATGATACTATATCGTAAACTATTGACGGTTATATAGATAAATGTTTTATAAATGTGGGGTTTTTTTTGGAAACGATCGCGTCTGTATTGTACTGCATTTACTTAACAAAAACCGGTACCGTGTAACAGGTTTTTATTGATGTTCCAAATGTGACGTTTCCCTGCTTGTCCATGGCTTTTTGTAAAAAAAAAAAGGGCCTAACATCCGTGAAGATACATTGTATAATACAAATCGCATTGCAGTCATTACAGTGGATAAATATTTAATAATAAAAATGACTGGGAAAGGTTCTGGTTACAATGAGAAAGCTAACAAACGCAAAACTCTAGCGGAAAAGGACACATAGTTTTAAGAAAAACACTAAACAGCGGCAATGGACTGTTCAATCCAAGTGGCTAGCCGATTTCTCATGGTTACTGCTGGATTATGATATTGTCTCATATTGCAATATCTACAGGAAATATTTTGATTTTGCTGACCGGAAATCATTAATGTTTATTGGCAAAATCTTGAAGATTATGAGTTTTGTATTGGCACATTTCAATGTTCATCATGTAACGAATTATTTTTTAAGTTTCCATGGGCAAGTAGGCGAAAAAAAATTAAGGCAAAGACCGCATATTGTATTTAATAACTACATATGATTGAGGGATTTCTCATTTCTCATTTTATTAGGTCAGCTCTTTTTTTATTATTTTTTTTAATCATGTGTTAATTGTCATATTTATTTAAATTCTTGCAATTCATTTTCCATTTATCTAGCTTATATAATAGTGTTACATTTATACAGAATCATTCTGTGTCTAAAATCATGAATTGATCACTAATATAATATTCTCCCTTTTTTTTGTTCACGCCACGATATGTCTGAAATATTCCTATGGTTGAGGTTAAACACCAATCACAATCAATCTCCCTTTTTTATCTGTATTTTTACATGTTTTTTTTACTTTTAAAATTGAATTAGGTAAAAAAATATTTTGACACAAGAAAAAAGATATATATTAGTGATCATAATATATTGCTTTAAATGCATATTGTCTACGATTTTGTTGAAAAATTTTAACTGTCCTTACGTGATTTGTTTAAGCTATTATTAAACAGTTATGCTGCAAATAATACGATTGGTGTTCTATAATTTTTGACAAAAAAGACCCAAATCTATCGTTATCGGCATTATTATTCAGGATGAAAAAAAATTCAAAGTGAAAGTAACAGCGCCACTTATAAAAAAACCGAAGTTCAGAACTCTCGGAGTTTTAGCTTTGAGGTAAGGAAAATAATGTTAAGATTCAAACACTTAAAATTGTCACGCTCGTTTAATATTAAACAGTTACATGTATGCTGCAAAAGATACGATTGGTGTTTTTTTTTTTTTTGACAAAAAAGACCCAAAACTATCGTTATCGGGATTATTGTTCAGGATGATAAAAATTCAAAGTGAAAGTAACTGCGCCACCTATAAAAAACGGAAGTTCAGAACTCTAAGGGTTTTAGCTTTGAGGTAAGGAAAATAATGTTAAGATCCAAACGCTTCAAATTGTCACGCCCGTTTAATGTTGGTTGAATCTTAACGTTTCGTAGCGTATTCGCCAATAATTCGGTGTTTAATCTTCATTTTATGAAGGTCAGTACGGAAAACGACAATAATTTTGGATATGAAAATATTACGAATGTGGTAGACAATATGCCTTGTTGTTTCTTGCAGAAATCATGGAAAAGGATTTTGGACAAAAAGCTACATCCTAAAAAGATAGTTTAAAATATCAGTTAGTACACTTGCCATACATTACAGGGATGATTCTGGTTAGAATATAAAATAACTGAAAATCAATGAAAATAGTTGAAACCATCTACACCCCCTTTCAAAATGTCATTTTTGACCTGTTCTGACTGAATACTGCAATTTTCAGAATTTTCGTTTCATAAGAAAATCACTGTATTAATAACTGAAAAAAATCAGGCCTGAAATTACTAAATCAAAATGTAATTTCTCCACAAAATAAAACACAACTTACTGTTTCTTGACGTTTCTGCCTTTGCAATAGTTCTAGTTCGTCATGTTCATTTTCTATAACAAGATTTGCTACAAATAAATAAGAAAAGTCATATTTTTAAGGGGCATTATCTGTCAAATCGTAAATTTTGTTACCCATAAGAACTATCAGATATGATTTATGCCTTAATAAAACGTGTTTCTGTAACTTAGGCCATCCTAAACAAATTCTACGTTTAACATCACCCGCGCGCGTAGGTTTTGAAAATTTGCCAAAAATAAAAAACAAACACACATTGTTTGAAATGTTATTTTACACTGAAATCTCATGAAGTTATTAGAAAAACCTGACATTTCATATCCATGGACTGCTAATTTCTCATGTTTAATTAATAAAACTATTAATTACAGTTCTAAATCATCTTTATTGATGCTAAACACTTTGCTTTGCACATCTTCAGGCTATCAATTGAGTACTAAAAAAAAATACTGAAAGTTTTCTTAGGTTGATATTTTTGTTTGTTTTTTATTTTCCTCCCTCCCTCCTAGGTTTTGGTACACTACCTTGATGTTAAACGTAGAATTAATTTAGGACGGCCTTATAAATGTTATGAAATGTACGCGCATCGGAGAAAAACGTGTACATGTAACTGCTCGTGTTTTGAGATCGATCAAGAAATGGACGTCATCTTATTGATTATCGACATTGTTTACGGAGTTTGTCGAATCGTCATTAAATCAGTACAACAATGCACTTATTTCTTATTTTTTGTGGATCCGCTTTTTATAGTCAGTATTAATTACGGACAAAGAACCATGCAAGTTGGCATTTAATAAGCGACAAAATACAAATTATTCGTTTTTACCTGTCACTAGTAAGGTCAATTGGATATGGAAAAAGCGAGGTCAAATTATTTGCTTGCAAGTAAATAAGTAATCGATGGTAATTTTCGTTCTCAAAACGGCTGAAAGTGGTTCGATAAACTATTTAATGTGAATTGTAACATAAATACGCATTTTTCCTTTGATGTGTTTATGCGGTAATCAATTAAAAATAGTGAACTTTTACAAACCATGGTTTAACATGAAGATCTTGATTTTGACGTCACATGAGAATAATATATTTGTAAAGATATATATAGTTAAGTTTCTATGGAAGTGGGAGGAGCTTACATCATGGTTTAATATAAAGATCTACATGTTATTCCATGGCTAACGCGGACCTCGACGAAAACGCACAATATTGATTTCTGTTACGAACCACCATGGATCTTACTCATGAACTTATTTAAACCAACGAATCCCAAAGCTGAGTTGTTTTAAATAAGTTAATTCGTAAGATCCATTGTATATATAATACATATTTACCTTTATTTCATCATTTTAAAGCTATTTACCTATTTCCATTTTGAAACATATAATGTTTTGTTCAAAATCGTAGTTAATGCCCATTTAATTGACGCATCAGAAGATCATTCATATTTATCCTTTTTTTTACTGGCCAATGGGCGTTTGTATATTATAGTTTGTCCTTTAGCTTTTGGTCATTGTATTGTCTGTCTTTCTTCGATTTACAGTTTCAGATTACACCTTTTCTTCAAACTTATTTTACTTAAAGTAAAACTTAAACTTTAAACTTTAAAATTTGATTAAACGCCTATTTCTACACATACAATGCATATTCAATGGCGTTTTACAATGCAAAATAAAATAAAATAAAAAGATAAAAATATACAATGAACATAACTGTACAAAAACAATATACAGTACAATATTACTGACATCTTAGGCTGTTAAAGCTACAGCTATCAAGAAGTTCAGAATAATGAAAAATAATCTTCAAAATACAATGACTTCAATTGACGTTTGAAAATATCTACAGATTTACAATTTCTCAGACTAACTGGTAACTCATTCCATAATTTTGGACCAATTGTACTGAAACTTCTATCGGAAAATGATCTCTTCTTATTAAAAGGAATAACATAACAACCTGCAGAAGACTCAGATGACCTTAGCGTACGTCTATATACTTGAGGAGACAATGATTCAGTTAAATATGATGGTGCATTTCCAACAGAACATTTGTACATATATATTAATATTTTAAAACTTATCCTAGCTTTGACTGGAAGCCAATGTAAATCATATAAAGCTTGTTTAGAACTCTCATACTTTGAGCGATTCAATACAAGTTTGGCACACATGTTTTGAATACGTTGAAGTTTCAACAATTCGTTTTGAGGAATACCATATAAAATAACGTTACAATAATCCAAATGAGATATAACTAAAGATAGAACTAGAGTTTCTGTGGCTTCTTTTAACAAATGTTTTCGAATGCTTTTTATCTTGAAATAATTTAGCATAGCTGTTCTACATTTTCTTTTAATATGTTCTTTGAAATTCAGAGTCTCGTCCAAAAAAGCACCAAGATATCTAATACAATTTTTCGATTTTATAACTTCGTCACAAATAATAATTTCGTTGGTATTATACTTGCCGAGTTGAGACCGACTCCCAAAAAGAATACATTCTGTTTTCGAATTGTTCATCTTCAACTTATTATTGTTCATCCAGTTGTTGATGTCAATAGCACAGTTCTGGAGTTCTTGAATGGCATTAGCTTCTTCTGACGGTGTAGGTTTGAAGCGCTTATTTGCTTTATGATCATCAGCGAATCCATAAACAGTAATTGATGGAGGCACTATATCAAATATTGTTCCAGCATACGCCAGATAGGGCCATGGACCAAGACAACTTCCTTGAGGAACACTACAGTCTAGTTCCCGTTCCGATGAAACTATCGAGTTGACAGTAACTCTGCAACTGCGAGGCCTCAAGTAGGAATCGACCCATTCGAGCGCCGATCCGCAGACGCCATACTGACGTTCAAGAACATCCAACAGAATACAGTGATCGACAGTATCAAACGCGGCGCTTAAGTCAAGAGCAATCAACGCGGTAACCTCCTGATGTTCCATTCCGTCTAGAATGTCATTCACGAGCCTGAGAAGGGCGGACTCGCAAGAGTGAAATTGACGATATGCTGACTGATTCTTCGGTAGAAGGTTGTAATCATTCACGTGTTTATTCAGTCTATAGAGTGCAGATTTCTCGATTAATTTTGACAAGAAGGACAAATTACTGACTGGCCGATAATTTGCGAATGTAAGTTCAAGACCAGCTTTTTTCAACAGAGGTCTGACTATGGCTCGCTTCCATTTGGCGGGGAAAATTCCCTGTGTCAGAGAAAGATTTACAAGCTGGGTAATGTTTGGTAACAGTTCATCCAAGAATGATTTCAATACCTTAGTAGGCAAAATATCAAGTTCGCAGGATTTAGATTGCAACTGGTTTATCAACATTTTTACTTCATCTTGCGATAGGTTTTCAAACGATGTAAAAGGCTGCACATTCTTGAAGGATGGTTCGTAATTGTCTTTGAGAGATTCTCGTATTTTCTCGATTTTACTCATAAAATGATCAGCAAATTTATCCGCAAGCGTGTTGTCGTTTTCTACGAGTGGCATAGGGTTTTCCGACTTGCTTCCGGTAAGTTCTTTTACAAGTTTATAAAGCTTTTTCGAATCACCTTTGGAATCGAGTACCTTTTTACTAAGCACTTGGTTTTTCTCATTTCTAAGTTCATAATGATATTTATGAAGTGCGGACTTATAAGTCTCATAGTCACGCGGTTGTCGGTGTTTACGTAATATGAAATGCAAATATCATGGAATTTTTGTATTAAATATTTTCACTTAATTTTAACTAAAATCAACTGCAAATCGCAAAATATTTGACAGCAGATAATTCTGTCGTCCCTTACAATGATGCAAAGGATATGCGCGTGACCCAAGATTTGAACTTTTTCGGGGATATTATCGCTCATGCTCAATGTTCAGTTGATGAAAAACAAATATATTCCGTGTATACCACATAAGAATAATTGCAAAAAAAAATGGTTCACACGACATGAAACAGACAGATTCCTCAATAATCATTGTCAGGAATGTGTGCGTGCTTAACTCAGCATCCATGATTGTTTTCTTCACGAGGTCATGATCGGCAATCATGGGACCAAAACTTTTCTTCACGAGGTCATGATCGGCAATCATCGGAACAAAACAAACGAAAATTATTCAATCTCCACAACAATGGCGAGAACGATAAACGTGCACAGGGATTTGCAGATTTCTAGTTGTTGGGAACATATTTCGACCACAGGCACTCGAATTTCGTAACCCGTTTTTCCTCATTTGGTCCCTCCCGCGATTATGGTATGGATCTTTGTCTGGAAGTATTTTGAGCCATTTATCCATATTTTACAACATTTCGTGTTACAACTCTCTTGTTCTACTAACTTTTGTTTCTAAGTCCAGCTGCCGTTTTATTTTAAAAAACCTAAAGGTAAGAAACAATCGTTAAAATACGACGAGGGAATCCTCGCTTCGACCACACGGCTTTGTCACTTTCCACGTAAATATATTATCAATGCATAAACACAAACAAGGGCGGACACTTTTTTTTACCCCCGCTCGCTTCAAGTCGTGTTTGTTTTTTTAAATCCCTTCTAATATATTCAAAACCCTGTTTGGTTCAACTCCCAAGACCTTATTCTTTAAAAAAAAACTGATATCATGACTTCCCATCGACTATACCTCTCGTGAACACGCAGTGGTCGTTTTTGACAGGGTCGACAACGCCCTGGACTCAAAGTGAAAGTAACAATGCCACCTATTTATTAAAAAGTATTTTAATGAACATGAAGGATATTTTAATTTAAAATGAAGAAGTAGTGATATATAGAAAAATATTAATTCAAAGAAAAAATATGAGCTTTTGGAAATTAAGTTATTTTCAAGCAATTATTACGTATATAGTTTGAAATGCTTAATTGAAATTAATGATGGTTGATTTCAGAATTACAATTATTGATTGGGGATTTTGTATATCTTTGATCTTTTTATTTTCATTCATTGATGGCTTTGTTTCTGTAATTATACACTTGTAAGCTTGGTATGGGTAAAACAACGTTGAAACCAATTGCAAACATAAAAGAATTCATATTGTGTTCTTTGATCTCATGTGTTTTCACAAATTTCATACATATACTGATGGAATCTGATATATATATAGAGTTAGATGAAAGATGGTGAAAGAAAAGAGAGAGTATTTTATGTTGAATGAATGTAAATTTAATAATAGTTGTTAAAAGTGTTTATAGAGTCTTGTAAATCAGTATTTCGATTTGAATGAGAGTTAGGTAAAAGATGGTGAAAGGAGAGAGAGCGAGAGAGAGAGAGAGAGAGAGAGAGAGAGTATGCTATAAATTAATTATACCATCAAATATCATTTATAATACAATTATTGTTAATATCCTACATTTTCTATAATTCAATTATTGTTAATATCCTACATTTTCTACAGACTCTTGATTCACTCGTCTTCACTTGCTTCACTTATTGCAAGGAGTGCAATGTTTAACTTTGCCCATTATCGAAACATACACTAAATAGCATGCCGCAAATTTAAAATTTCTCAATTTAATATCGAAAAGCAATCAAATATCACTTATTTTTCTATTATTTTGAATATCCTACATATTTATAATTATCAGGGCGAACGGACTCACTTTTACGGCGAACGGACACAGGGCGAACGGGTATCAGGGCGAACAAGATACAAGATACAGGATATTTTATTTTCCAATCATGGAGCCCAGTACTGGGCACAATAATCATCTACAAATTAAAGAACATAAAATACACATATGATTTGTAATAATTAAATGTAATTTGAAGACATATGAAGAACAATACAAAAAATAAAAAAATAAAGAAAAAAAAAGTTTTGGAGACACACTGTGACTCTGAAGGTCAAGGGGGAGACAACCCATAAAAGCATAATATTCTAATGTATTTATTATCGACCCTAGTAGATACCAATAGTGGATAATTAGTATATATAGGGTCGACACAAGCAATTTGATATTAACATAAGATTATATGAATATTGACACGAACAAGTTAAAATAAGGAAAAAGATATGAAATAATAAAGAAATAAAGAAATCTTATTGAGAATAAATTTGTAAACAGAAAGTTAGAAAAAAGGGGGGTTGTAAGTCCGTGCCACGAGCGCCTGTGATCAAAAACAGAAAGATGTGATGAACTAAGTGATTGAATATTTATTTAATGATTCAGAAACACATGCATAATTGTAGTTTTCAGTTCAGACAAGAAATCAGGATTCAACCATACCTACATGTACATATTAAGATGCAGTAAACACTGAAACATAATTTTGAGATCATGGAGATAATTTAATTTAATTGTTAATAAAAAAAAATGAAAGTGAAGTTGTTTCTTTGTCAGTACATTATTTAATGACATGATATGTGTATAACAGTTCTCACAATTGTGTGGAAAACAATATTGTTGTAGTATTATTGGTACTAGTAAAGATATGCCACATTATGTCCCAAAGGTGCTTTATGTTATACACTACATACTTTTAATCCATCATTTGTTCATTGGAGGTTAGGTGTTTAACGCCACTTTCAAAAATATTCCAGTTACTACTTTTGTGGCGGAAATTGGAGTACCCAGAGAAAACCACAGACCTGTCGCAAATCACTGACAAACTTTATAATGTTTTATCGAGTACACATAGCCATGAATGGGCTTCAAACTCACAACTTAAATGGTGATATGAAACGATTTCACAGGTAGTTGTAGATTCAACTACAATACGACCACGACGGCTCAAGTTCAGCAATGAATGGTAATTGTTTTATTGATATTGATGGGATTAATGATTATCACTTTCTTTTCATATTAATCAATGAAAATAATTGGTTTGCTGAGAGTATGTTTTTAATGTGCCACAGGAATCCATATGAATATGCATACCCTTGTGAATGTGAAAATTTGGGCCATATCCAACAAATTTGGTTGAAATGAATGATTGATTGATTATTTTTTAATGTCAAGTAAGTAGTATTTCAACTATATACATTTTTATGTTTTCAAGATGATAATTAAGTTTACAATCAACAATTGATGGTTGAAAGGTAGCATTTGGATAATGGCCGTGGAGGAAAAAAGAAGTAGAGGATTATGAAAAGAAAGTTAAAACAGTAAAGGTCAACAATTCCACCAATATCAATCACCACTCACTGAACATAGAAAGGGGGTCAACACCATCTGATGTTGGAAATGCAGGTCATGGCTTGGGACAGGATAAATGGATATGGTCAGAAAAAAAATGCATTGCAACAGGGTACACCAATGACCTTTCCAAACAATTGATGCTTGTTGTTTTGAATATGACATTCTCCATACACACGGAACTTGTTTATGTTCCATCACATGGAAAAGTTAACATAATCTAATTAAGAAATAAATCATGGAAGCCAGAATGTGTTTTGAGTTTTAACATGGGTTGACGGATATTAGTAGATTTTATCCGCCAACACATGTTAAAACTGAAAACACATTCTGGCTTCCATGAATTATTTTGATTGGAAGACGGTTATTTATATTTACGTTTACGGAATATGTTGCACAAAATTTATTCTGCCAAATTCGAGCAGACGATAATTCAAGTACATGCACATTTACGACGGGAAAGTCGGTCACATGCACCTGTGCATTTGCTAATGAGATTATACCCAATCGATAAATTGCTCGTTTGTTCACAAAGCAACAGAAGGACATCATGTTAGAATAAAAATTAGGTGTTTATTCGATTTATTTTTTGTGATATACTAGACCTTAGTATACAAAAAAAGTATCCAACAAACATCTTATTGCAATTACACTATTGTAACAGAAATATGTCAACTGTTGGAAATTACCATATTTATTCATTTAAAAACACACTTTCACTGTTAAAATATTTTTGGATTTTCATCAAAAGTATGACACTAATGAACCAAACATGGTAGAAATATTACATGGGTGATTCTCAACATTACATGTTTTTCATTTGATTCAGAAATTCAACATGGCTGCTACGACTAATTCTTTCTGATGCTGAAATTTCGAAAACTTCTCTGAAACCACAAGTGGGATGAACATGTTATTTTGTAGGAATGTGTCATATTTGAATCTCTTAAAAAGTTTTGTTTTTGTCCATTGGAAACTAAGATGGCTACCGCTGCAGGACAAATAAAAAAAGTAATTCATCTCAGAAACTAGATATTTGATTGAACCCAAACTGAACATGAGTAATCGTTGGATGGTCCCTTAAAAAATTATCAGACAATCAAAAATCCAAGATGATCATGAGAATGAATGAATGTCAAGGTATATTTTAAGTGAGGAAGAAAGAATGACCCATTTGATATCAATTCGGTTATATTTCATTTTGACGATTTTAATTACGGAAGACCATATTTTTTTGTAACTCAGCTGGTTTTTTTTCCATAACTCATTATAAAATGAAAAAAATATATCACACTGTTGGAGCAGTTCCAGCATTCAATAGAAAAATCGGAGAAATATGTAAATTCGATATCCTTAACACACAAATAAATGACTTCAATAAAAAGTGACGGGGTTAAACTAGTATACAGTAGACTTTTCTAAGGCATTTCTCTTACTTAATAAAAACAAGATTGCAACACGTAGCCATGTGTTCCCCGCCGCAATAGAAAGAGGTGTAATGTTATCCATGTGATATATTTATAAAATCTAGAAAGCATCCGAGATGCAACAGCCGAGTTGCAAGTCAAAATCTTGGTGCATTTAATTTGTCTATTCACCCTGATCATAAATATATATGGCTTAGGGGTGGGGATCTCAACCATTTAAAAGTTCACTTCAGGTAGGGGGTGGGATATGACCCCCAGGGCCTGAGTTATAAGGCATTTAATTTGCCTAGTCACCCTGATCATAAATATATATGGTTTAGGGTGGGGATTTTGGTCACATTTTTTTATACAGATTCCCCAGAGGGGTGGGGCTGAGCTGGGGAAGGGGGAATGTTGCATCCTCAACTTCACATTGGCATCTCCACCCATACCAAATATTAAGTTCCTATCTTTCGTAGTTTCAGAGAAATGTGTAATTCTCAAAATATGTACTTTTTCTATAAAAAAACATGATTATACAAGAATTTTATTTTCGAATTTTGCCCAGTTTGGAACTTAAGCTGGAGATTCTTAATATAATTCCTGTGTGTAAGTTTGAAATCAATTGGTCAACAAATACAAATCTGAGAGCGCTTACAATAAATCCGGACGGACGGACGGACGCCCGGCATTTTTATATCCCCCGCTCCGCTTGGGAGGCGGGGGACAAAAAAAAACAATATATAGCGAAAATCGAAAGATTTTTAGACGACTTTCGGACAATGGTCGTAAGCACTCAACAGACTTTATCATTAAATACGATATTTTCATATGGCAAAGAATACAGGGATTGAACGTAGCAAGAACAATCCCATAGAACTCGGAAAAAGGAGGCTTTCTTGCATATTTGGCCTTTCAATCAATTCACACATTTAATTAAATGAAATTCAACACTTTGCAACGCATTTTTCTTGAAGAATAGGATATCCCCAATCCACCGGTTCCTTCATTACATGTACTGGTATTGAATATCGCTATGCCGTTGTTCTATTCGGTTTTAGTGGTCATGATGCTACTGTCTCTTTAATGTGATCACGTGACCTCTGTGATTGATTCCTAATATTATTATTTTCATTTTGAGTTGACCACACATAATTGTATTATTTTATGGCTTAAATGAGTAACATTAATGCATTTTCGCGTGTATTGAACCAAAAAGTAAAAACACGATTTTCAATTGATGGACAACCTTAACATGACTGCGTAAGAGATAACTGTATTGTATTTGAAAATTTCACGGCATCAATTGGAGATTTGATGGTCGCAAATTGAGTTTACTGGCGACGCGTTAGTTACATTGATTGATTGGTGTTTAGCGGTAAATTTAGCAGTTTTACAGCTATTTCGTGGTGCCAGTTACATTCATGACGGGACAAGGTGAAACCAGAACAATGGACTATATACATGTGTGTACCCGTTCATATTTTCAATCGCATATCTTAATGTCCACTAAAGGTTGCCCTGTATTATTTTATTTGTTGAAAATGATTAAGCAGATTTACGGATTTAAATGGTTTGGTTTGATTTTATGGTGTTTAACGCCACTTTTAACAATATTTGAGTTATTTTCGTGGCGTTGTGTTTTCTTGGTGGAGGAAACCGGAGAACCCTGAGAAAACCATCAACCTGTCACAAGTCACTGACCAACTTTATCATATAATGTTGTACACCTCGCCCTGATCGATATTCGATCTCTCAACATCAGTCGTGATAGGCACCGATTGCACAGGTAGTTGTAACTCCAACTACCATACGATCACGACCACAAATGGCCTCAGATTCAAAAGGAAGACGCTCTATTAACGCATATTAGTATTATCTTTAACATTATTCATAATATGAAACAGGCACGGCCTTGAATGCTCGCGAATCTGAAAATTATTTGGCAATTTCACACTCATCCAGTCCATCAAAAAGTGTCGAGAGGTTTTGGGCCGAGATATATCGGGGCCGGGACGACTCTTTTTAGTCTCATTCAATCGAGTTGTCGTTCCTAACGAAATCTCAAAAGTTAACTTCCGCGTAGAAACAAAGATTCTTGTCAGTATGTCAGAAGAGATTTAATCAATTAAAAAATATCAATATACGTAAAACAAGCTACCAAAATAACTTTTATTACACAGGGGTTCCGGGTTTCAGTGATATCGGACGTACGAGAGAGGGTACGAGACGTTAGGATCATCTTTGCGCTTTATGCTACGAAGATCTTCATTAGTTGAGTGTGTTTGTGTGTTACAGTGAACGTGTTTACAAATGCGCAGAATTTATTTTTTATCCGTCAGTATGTGAGGCCATGTTTGTCAAACAAATTCTAAGTACACATTTTATACCACAAAGAGCTCGCTGACGCTCGCATATTAATGAGAATTTGTCAGAGACTTGCGATAGGTCGGTGGTTTTCCCCGGGTCCTCCGGTTTCCTCCACCAATAAAACGGACCGCCACGATAAAAGTGAAATATTGTTGAAAGTGGCGTTAAACACCATAGAACCAACAAGCCTATTCCACGTTAATTCTAAACATTCTTTAAAAAAATGAAGCAAATTTTTCGATTAATATTTTGATAATTTGCATTAAAAAAAAACGGAGAAAATTACAATGTATATTGAATTCAAATAAATAAAATTTAAATCGTAACAGAGATTTCCTAAATATGTAGAACTATTAACAACTTCTACTTCTAACCCATGTAAAGGAAATTCTAAATTTTGTGGCTGTTGCCCTTTTGACATAATCATGACTTTAGTTTTATCAACATTCACTTTCAATTTCCAATTTGTGCAATAATCATCAAATGCATCCAGAAGCATGTGTAGTTCTTCTGGAGATTCTGCCATCAAAACGGTATCATCAGCATATAAAAGTATCAACAGTTTTAGGTAGATATCAAACTTGTCTTCAATATCCCAGAAATACTGTTTAGATCCTTTAGGTTACATGTTCACAAGAAAGACTCCAAGTCATTCAAATATAAGGCAAAACGGAAAGGGTACACATATCCACCCTAACTTACCCTATTATTACAATAAAAGAAGAATACAGGAAGGTGATATTGAGATGAGTATTACTCGTGGTAATTTCTAAGTATTACTCACTTAAAAATCAGCAAGATGATGTGGTTTAAATAAGAAATCAGGAACAGGTGTATTTGTATTTGCGATCACTGACTTATACCTCCGAATGTCTCTGATCGGTCTTGTGAAATAGTTTTATTATGCAATACTTATTCATAGACTTACTGATATACCACATTTTTTTTTACTTAAAAAATCAAAAAGAATGTATTAATACTCACATTTTTGATTTGTTGGATGAGAACCTGCCAGACATATTAATCCGAAAACGCAAAACAGAGAAATGTTCATATTGAAAATGCCGAACGAAATCACAAAATAAATTTGTCTGTTCCCCTGGCTGTTATTAAATTTTGAGTACCACTTAAATTCTGGAACAAAGTTCTAATCAAATGATGATTGTATACCCTCGTAGCTATCCACCCGTAAATAGCTTTCCCCTCGAAGACTATTGGATGCATACTAATAAGTGGTCGATTTCATACACGACACACAATTTCAAAAAGTGACTAATATTAAATTAGTTAAAAAAAACATCCTTTAGATTTTGACTATTTATATGAAATTTAATCAAATCTATTGAAATTTAAGAGGTATACATGTCACGAATGTTTAAGCAAAACATAGATCAGATTAACATAAAATCCCGGGGATCAGATACGGCGTTTTACATTTCTGCAAATTGATATTAGGGAACAACCAATTAACTTGAAAAGGGGGGGGGGTATGTTTTTTGTACTGATCTGCATTTTTTTTAAACAGTTGGACATATTTTTATTTTTTTTCAATTGCAATCAAACTAATTTTTTTTCTTACCAAGTCAAAACATAAATTTTTTTCCAATGCTTTGTAATAAGGTGTGAGCCAGTATTCATTTTTATGGCTCATATATATACTATAAATTTCCCTGTTATATCTCGCATTTGTACATGTAAATAAACAAGTGAGGATTTTAATTAAACAAGTTCAGATCTTTACTATATAAAACACAATGACATACTGGATTTTTATTCAGTTTATACAGGTCCATCTCTTAAATAAATGCAATAATCTCTATGGTATTCCCTTGGTGGTGAAGGTGTAGACTATGGTTTAAGACATTCACTGACTGATCTGTTGTTGTACACCTTTAAACCATCATACATGTACAACATGTTTCCAATTTATTTTACAGGGGACACTTACAATATCTATTAAAAATAGGGCGTAATTACTGAAAGGTCTAGTACAGCTTGAAAAACTAAACGATATCTTTAATATAAATTCCAAATAGAGTGAGGTTTATAGGTGTGTCGGTATGTCATAAAGTATACTTGAGATTTATTGCGCAACTCTTGGGATTTTTTTTTTCTTCAAAACAGTACTCTTAAACCAGGTTATTTTTTTATACTTATGTAAAGCAAAATATTTTTTTTGTGGCCAATGCTGTGACAGATTATTTAATTTGTTTCCTTTCTAAATCATAATATTTTTTTTAGGAAAAAACCATAACCTCCACCTCCCTTTCAAGTTAAATGGTCGTGCCCTTACTTTTCCTGAAAAAAATAATACTTTTCCGCAAATGATTGCCTCTTCCGTCAGCCAGGTAATTAAAGTATTACATGTTGTCCCCTGCATGTTGCATGATTAGAAAAACAAAAAAATATTGTTGGTGAAAAACTATGTTTACCCATTGTAAATACGGAGGATGTACACCATTTTATAAAACATACCTTACAATACCGTCCAAGTATTGGAGAACTAATCGTAGAGGGGTGATTTGATCACTAAGCAAATAATACAATACTGATGATAATTTAATCGCAAGGAAAGTCAATAAGCTGGAATACAATACAAATAACTTGGGAAAACAAGTTCAGCTGAAAATCAAAAGTAAAAGAAATGTCACGAAAATGCTTGAAAGTTGGCAATATCAAGTGGGCAAAGTGATTTTAAATACAAAAATTAATATTCCAAAATGTGCCCTCCTTTCTGAATTTGGTTGGGAGTCGGTAAACAGTTTTATGGATAGACAAAGAATCTTTTATTTTGCTCGATTTGACTCCGTACCTGACAGTCGTCTTTGTAAGATAGTTATGGAAGAGCTCAAAGTATCATCCTCCAACGGTTGGGGATACTTAAGCTATATTAATGATATTTTGACCTCGTCCGGTCTCCCACACTATATAGACGGACATGTTAATATTAATACATTTAATAATCTTTTCGGTAGAAAGTCGGTTGAAATTATAAATACCGGAATTATGGAAAAAAGTTCTTTAAACTTTTACCAATGTTTCATGATTCTTAAAGGAAAACAACCATATTTATCAAATATTGGGGACTTTAAACAGTCAAGATTAAAACTGTTGGCAAGATTAAATTGTCTTCCACTTAATTCGACTTTATCAAGAATGAAATTAACGGAAACGGATAAGTGTCAATTTTGTGATTTGAATACATCTGAAACAATACTCCATATACTGTTAGAATGCTCAGCGTATCAACGAACGCGCGAAAAAAAACTTTATCCTATATTCACGAAAGTCTATTTTCCACTGTAAACTTTTCTCGGAGTTGTCGCCCTTGAATCAATTGCAGTTTTTAATAGGCGACCTTGCGTATCTTTACGATCATGAACTTAACAAGAAAATTGATATCGAAAGTAAAAAATATCTTGATCACATAATGATAGAACGAACTGATATGCTTCAAATTAATCTATAATGTAATTGTACTTAGCCATAACTTATATATTTAAAAGAAAATAACCTCAGTGCCATCTTCTTAAAAATGAAAATATGATATTTTACAATTAGTGCTATTTTTATTTCGTACATGTTGTTATGGTTCTTTTTATTGCAGATAATCTAAGAAAGTTTTATGTCATTGAACTGCGTGTGACATTTTATTATTGACATTATTGTGTGATTTTAGTATATAGCTATAGTTGAGAATTTTTTACTTGTAACGTTGTATATATTGTTAGAACTTTTTATGCATGTTGGACGCAACCCTGCTACCCCGGTAGTGGTCGCCCCCGTTGTAAAGGGGTAGTTTCCTAATAAATATATATATAAAGACGGTTGGTCGATAAGAGAAGACTAGGACACGACCAAAACAATCGCTCACATCACCATAACCACGTACAAATTAGTCTGTACAGGAGGGCCAGACCCAAAAGACGAATAGTAGAGCAACACATAACATCAACATTAAGTACCTGAACTAAGCCAGGAGGGCTCATTTATATGTGCGTTAGTGATATCGAATTTACATATTTCTACGATTTTTCTGCTGAATGCTGGAACTGTTCCGACAGTGTGATATATATCTTTTTTCATTTTATTATAGGTTATGGAAAAAAGCCAGCTGAGTTGCAATTATTCAAAAAAAAATGGTTGTGATCCGTCTTCCGTAATTAAGATAGTCAAAATGAAATACAACCGAATTGATATCAAATGGTGACTTGTTTCATCATCATTTAAAATATACCTTTACATTCTTTCAGGCTTGTACATCACGTTCACGATCTTTTATTACAACAAGATTTCCCTCAAGTCTACATTTTCTTCCTGTTCTAGTTAAAGAGCCATACCAGCATAGTTTTCCAACTTTATCAAACAGGGGCCTGTTTAACGAAACTATCCTAAGACATGTCTTAAGACATGTCTTCTATATATATAGGACCATAATTAGGACTATCTTAGGACCATCTTAGGACATGTCTGAGACAGCACAACGAAGCTGTCTTAAGACCATCCTAAGATATTCATTGATTAAAATATCCATATGGAGTGGAGATAATTAGCTCAAGAAAAAAAGATAATTTTATATTAATTATGAACTTTCAATAAATTTAAAATTAGAAAAAAAATTAAATTAAAAGACGATTTGGAGTTTTACAGTTAAAATGACTCTTCTGTACAATATGCATATCGAAATTGTCAGTCTATTTCAGGGGTGGATCCAGGGGGGGGGGGGCGCCGGGTGCGCCCCCCCCCCACCTCTCGCTAAAATTGGAAAAAATATGTTTTTTTTTGCGTAAAGTCGTGATTTTTCACACGAAATACCCCAACAAATTTCGCGCCTCCCTCCGCTCGACGCGATTTTTTTTAAGTGCACCCCCCCTAACTTGAAATCCTGGATCCGTCCCTGTATATTGACACTATTAAGCTGTCAAACGAGTTATTTACGGGTAGTACACCCTATACAAATGAAAAAAGTGAGTAAAGTCGTGCAAATCGTGTTCTTTTGTATGATAGACTTTCACCTTATATAAATAGAGTCATATTTTGAATGTTACGCATACATCCAAAATGAGCCGAAAACGTAGCCCGAACTTATCGATGGTGTTTTTTTATTATGTGAATTAATAATAATTTATTTTACAGTGTGTATTTAATTTATTGAAATGTAGTTGTTACCTTAAGATGGTCCTAAGTCACCTAATTCATTGTCCTAAAGTTAGGATACAATGTAGGACATATCTTAACTTAAGAGACGGTCGATAAACAGACTTAAGACAAAGACATGTCCTAAGACCATCTTAAGATATGGCTTAGTCCTAAGACATCTTCGTTAAACAGGCACCAGAATCAGACAGTTTACATGTACTGCAGTTAGTACGCATTTAAGCCACAGCTGGATGCTAAGTGATGGCAATAGCTAATTTTTGTTTTAATACTTGAAAACAGTTATTTGTAAAATAATTTATTGCATTATTGCCATTAAAAACTACAGAAAATATTTTTATTAGTATCATAAGTTTGATGAAAATCTAAAAAAATATTTTAACAGAGAAAGTGTGTTTTTAAATGAATTAATAGGGTAATTTTCAACAGTTGACATTTGTCTGTCATAATAGTGTAATTGCAATGAGATGTTGGTAGGATAGGTTATTGTATACTAAAATAAGGTTTAGTATTTCGCAAAAAATAAATCAAATTTCATCACGTTCACGATCTTTTATTACAACAATATTTCATTTAAGTGAACAGTTTTGCTCCTGTTCTAGTTAAAGGACTTTATCAAACAGAAGCATACAGTTTACATGTGATGTAGTTAGTACGCATTTAAACTACAGAAGGATATTTCTATTTTCCACACGTTGTGGTGTGGGGTCGCTACTGTGCATACGAAATATTAATATGCTACCTGTCTAGAATATTTTATTATAATCTCGATCGACAGTTCAGAAGCTAGAAAACAATATGATGAATATTGTCTGTCAATCATGCAAACAATAACTTATGCACATGGCAGAACGCATGTTCAAGGCACCGGATGGATAGCTCCCTTTGATTTAAGAGAATGGAACTGATAGAAGTTAAAAGTTTAATTTGGAAACAAAAAGGGAAACTTTATATAATTTATGAAAATGTGATGTGAATTTTAGGGATCCTCAGATTCAAATCCATTCATCTACTTTTCTACACTTTTATACATATTATACATATGTATATTTAAAATCATAGTAATGTTATCTTAAAATATTTCCACTTTGTTTTACTTGTCGTTTTCTTTTAAGAGCCCCAGTTTTATACTACTCATACTCAGCAACTGACCACCTTCGTCAATTGTTTTAGCTAATCGATGATCACTAAGATAAATAACACGGACCGTACAATATTTATTTATTTATGCTTTGGTGTCAGTGTTTCAACTGTTGACATAGTTTTAAATTCAACATGGGTAGACTTATAGAAAGTATGTAATCTTAAAATTTAGTGGCCAACCATCCCAGTCTGGTGGCAAAAGAACGGGTATTGTTCTGATATGCCTAACGTTGCGTCTGCAATTGATGGAACTTCACATGAGATACAAATTCCATCCAATGAACCCCAACAGCAATTTCACAGTGGCCACAGAAAATACCATTGTATCCATATCCAGGTAAAACAATATAATAATGAAAACGAGTAAGGGACCGATCTTTTAATTTGAAAGGGGGGCTATGGTTTCTACCCTGCAGAACAAAAATGTTATTTTTATGGGTGAGAATCTTGCATCAGAATATTTTTTCCTTGCAAAATTAGTTTTTCCTTGAAATTTCAGCATCAAAATATTTTTTAATATTTGCAAAATAATTTATTCTACTATTTCCATTAAAAACTACAGGAAATATTCTTATTAGTGTCATAAGTTTGATGAAAATCCAAAAAATATTTTTTCAGAGAAAGAGTGCTTTTAAATTAAAAAATAGGGTAATTTTCAACAGTTCACATATTTCTGTCTCAATAGTGCAATGAGATATTTATTGGATACTTGTTTGTATACTAAGGTTTAGAATATCACAAATAAATCGAACAAACACCTAAATTTAATTATAAAATGCCGGCCTTCTTTTGCTTTGTGAACAAGTGAGCGATTTATCGAATGGGTATAATCTCATTAGCACATGCACAGGTGCATGTGACTGACTTTCCCGTCGTAAATGTTGATGAATTATCGTCTGCTCGAATTTGGCAGCATAAATGGTGTGTGACATACTCCGTAAACGTAAGTATGAATAACTGTCTTCCAATCAAAATATACTGACGTAAAAGTACTCTTAGACATATCAGAATCGAAATAATTCATGGAAGCCAGAATGTGTTTTCAGTTTTAACATGAGTTGGCGGATAAAATCTACTGATATTCGCCAACCCATTTTAAAACTCAAAACACATTCTGACTTCCATGATTTATTTCTTAATTAGATTGTGTTAACTTTTCCATGTGATGGAACATAAAGAAGTTCCTTGTGTATGGAGAATATCATATTCACAACAAGCATGATTGATGTACTCTTGCAATGCATTTTACCCTATCCATTTATCCTGTCCCAAGACATGACCTGCATTTCCAACATCAGATGGTGTTGCCCCTTTTTGTCATTTTCAGTCAGCGGTGACTGATATTGGTGGAAGTGTTGACCATTACTGTTTTAACTTTCTTTTCATTATCCTCTCAAGGGGCCCGAGTGGCTCAATGAGTTAGGTCGCTGGATGTAGCAACTCATACAAGTCTATAACCAATACAGCGTGGGTTCGCGCCCGGCTTTGTAAATCACAAAAAGGGTGCACTCGACTCGCAGCCGCAAGTGATAAACTTTACCAGATGCGTGTCCATGGTCGGTGGTTCTCTCATGGTACTCCGGCTTCCACCACCACTAAAACTGGTTGCCATGATATAGCTGAAATATTGTTGAAAGTGGCGTTAAACACAAAAAAATCAATCAATCAATCAATCAATCATAATCCTCTCTTCTTTTTTTCCTTCACTGCCATTTGAAATGCCACCTTTCAACCATCAATTGTTGATTGTAAACTTAATTCTCATCATAGCAAATGTAGATAATTGGAATACTGCTTACTTGACATTAAAAAAATAATCAATCAACCTTCATTTCAACCAAATTTGTTGGATATGGTCCAACTTTTCACATTCACAAGATATACATATTCATATGGATTCCTGTGACACATTAAAAACATACTTTCAGCAAACCAATTAATTTTCATTGATTGATATGAAAAGAAAGTTTATAAGCAGTGATAATCATAAATTCCATCAATATCAATAAAACAATTATCTTTCATCTTAACTGAACTTGAGCCGTCGTGGTCGTATGTTAGTTGAATTTACAACTACCTGTGCAATCATTGCATATCACCACTTAAGTTGTGAGTTTGAACCCCGTTCATTGCGAGGTATACTCGATAAAACATTGTGATAAAGTTTATCAGTGACTTGCGACAGGTCTGTGGATTTCTCTGGATACTCTAATTTCCGCCACAAAAGTAGTAACTGGAATATTTTTGAAAGTGGCGTTAAGCACCTAACCTCCAATGGACAAATGATGGATCAAAAGTTTTTGTATGTAGTGCATAACATAAAACACATGTGGATCATAATGTGGCATATCTTTACAAGTACCAATAATACTACAACACTATTGTTTCCCACACAATTCTGGTAACTGTTATACACATATCATGTCATTAAACAATGTACTGATAAAGAAACAACTTCACTTTCTAATTTTTAATTAACAATTAAATTGAATTATCTCCATGATCTCAAAATTATGTTTCAGTGTTTACTGCATCTTAATATGTATATGTAGGTATGGCCGAATCCTGATTTCTTGTCTGAACTGAAAACTACAATTATTTATGTGTTTCTGAATCATTAAATAAATATTCAATCACTTCAGTCATCACAACTTTCTGTCTGTGATCACTGAATATTGAATCCAAAATATCCATACCAATGTATTCTTTGGATTTATACATGCAAAATCGCAAGTAGACTACATGAAACACATTGTTTTACATCATATGTACATTTTTGTATAGATAATCTTGTATAATGTGTCCTGTTCACTGCCACATGTAATACACACCGACTCTACACAATACAAACAGCTCCAAAATTCTATTTTATCGATTGCTTCTGATCATGCAAATGTACGAGTATATATCTGGGTTCATTTTAAGTCAAATATTCATGTTCCTTTAAAATTTATGGTGATTCTTCTGTTGTATTTAATAAATCTTCTTTGCGTTTAAATCATCCATTGTTTTTTTCTTTGTTAACTCTGAAAAAAAATATCAAGTTAGTCAAAGGACTCACTGTACATGTATCAAACTAAATTTAACAGACAATTTCAACATTTCGACCTTAAATAAAAAAATATTATGCGTTTATACATGCTTTTAATACAACCCCTTTATAGAGTGAAAAAATATGCTCCAGGGAGCCTGTTATCACTCACCAGAGATGTTAGGTATTAAACTGTTGTCTTTTGAAAGGAAACTGCAAGAACAATCTTGATCTTTGTATTATTCATTGAAAGATAGCTTAAAAATTCTAAATTGATACACGAATCAGATAGACTTAATAACACAGAAAAACCAACAAGCATCTCCTGAGGGTCCAGCAAATCATGTGTGTGAACCTTTGTCAGAAATTAAAGATATAAAATATAACAAAGTACCATGAACTGAAACTGTAATTAAATTAATTTTTTGCCCCCCAAAAAAAAACAATCGGGTGAGGGGGCAAAAACATCAATATTCTTTGTAACTAATGAACAATTAAGTTGCACGTTCAATGCTGATATTGTCATAATTTACTTCAAGACAGAACTTGGTTAAAATCAAGAAATAGTATTTATCCTGCAGTCATTAGAATTTTCGTATGATAATTACAGTAGGTGTATATATATATATATATATATGAATGCCACTTTCAACAATATTTCAGTTAAATATGTGGCGGTCAGTTTTATTTGTAGAGGAAACTGGAATACCTGGAGAAAACGACAGACCAGTCGAAAATCACCGACAAACTCAATCACATATAATGTTGTTTATTGCATATCAGTATAAAAATCATATATTTAATTGGCTGAACAGTCTACACGTGACCTTCACTATTCCACGATATAGACTTGAATGCTGATCGACCGGTCCAAAACCGTGTATGGACTGGTACTACTGGTCAATACACGATTTTTGGACCGGTCGTGCATATGGTGAGATTGAATTACACTCAGATTATATAAGAAACTTTTGAATATGTGTGCCATGGGATAATCCAAAATTTAAATTTAAAATGTTCTTTTAATTATATCTGAAATAGTTATTGTTTTGTTAGTAATATGTGTTGTTTTTAATATTGTAAACTATCATTACTTTGTTTTTCAAATAAAATATTTCAGAATGTTGGGAAAAACAAAGGGAGAATACTCTATAGCTTTTACACAAGATAGATAAATAAATGAATTTACAATACTAATTTCGACCTGACTGATGCGTACAGTTTTAATATCTTCAATATCTACTTCAAGAATTTATCATTTTACTTCGGATATAACCTAGTTATTTTTTCTTTATGTAACTGCTCAGTTATAACAAATACAACCAAAATTGAATCAAATTTGATTATATCATAAATCTTTTAACATGTGTAACATGGTATAATTCAAATTTTAAATTCATTAATTTTGTGTTAATAATATCAAATATAGTAATTGCTTTGTCTGAAATATATGTTCTTTTTAATATTGTAAAATATCATTTTGTTGTTTTTCAAATATAACATTGAGATTTCAAAATATATCAGAAGTTTGGAAAATTATGATTTAACACAAAGGGAGAATACTCTGTAGGTTGAAATATTTCTGTGCAATTATTTTGTGTGTATCATAATCCTGTTCTTCAATGCAATAAACACAATAGTTACTGATATGGAGGACAATATCAGGATATCCAGACGGCTCAGGCAATATTATTTCCACTGGTCCGTACCACGACCCTTGGACAGTCTATATATCCCGATATTGCCCGCCATATCAGTAACTATTATATAAGTCGAGTACACCTCGCCATCTGCGAGATTCCAACTCGCAACTGTCGAGGTGATAGACACTGTTTGCACAGGTAGTTGTTAATCCAACTACCATACGATCATGGCGGCTCCTACATTTTTGTATCACCCTTCTGTAGTATATACAAATAACAATCTCCTGATACTCAATTCATCAGAACATAGCAAAGAGTAAGAAGTAAGACAGTATACCCATACCAGGACTCCACATTGGAACCTGCAACCTGATCGCTGTGGACCAATGCTACCCCTAGCCACAACTAGCTTAGATTTCACCCCGCAGTCATGTTAAGGCAGTCCTTTTTTTCCATGTGTATTTAATTATTTATGAAAACCACGATTTGCCACCACAGGCACTTGTTTCTATCCATGGGAAGGTCCACTAATGCATAGTGCATTAGTGGACCTTCCCATGGATAGAAACAAGTTCCCGTGTTTGCCACCATCTTTATATAAAGGAAAGTTTTATTTCAAGTCGACAAGACATGAACAGATTAATTAGTTTGCCTTCCACTGGGTCAGATACAAGATGTGTGTAAAATGAGGGAGGGGGAATCTATGCTAGTTGTAGCTAGGGGCAGCACTGGTCCACAGCGGTCAGATTGTAGGTTCCGATGTGGAGTAATGGTATGAGGATGATACAAAAATGTAGATGCCGTCGTGGTAGTTTGATTAACAACTACCTGTGCGTATCACCTCTAACGTTGCGAGTTTGAATCCTGCAGATGGCGAGGTGTACTCGATATAACATTATGTGATTGAGTTGGTCAGTGATTTGCGACTGGTCTGTCGTTTTCTCCAGGTATTCCAGTTTCCTCTACAAATAAAACTGACCGCCACATATTTAACTGAAATATTGTTGAAAGTGGCATTAAACACCATAACACTAACCTTAACCCTACTAAAACGTATTCATATACACCTACTGAGTACTAAAATTATCATACAAAAATGATAATGAATGCAGGATAAATATTATTTCTTGATTTTAACAAGGTTCTGTATTTAATTAAATTGTGACAATATCAGCATTGAACGTGCAACTTATAATTTAATTGTTCATTAGTTACAAAGAATATTGATGTTTTTTTTCCATTCCCCCCAATTTTGCCAAAAATTTAACTTAATGACAGTTTCAGTTCATGGTACTTTGTTATATTTTATATCTTTAATTTCTAACAAAATTTCACACACATATGATTTGATGGACCATCAGGAGACGCTTGTTGGTTTCTGCTGTGTTATTAAGTCCATCTGATTATTGCATCAATTTATAATTTTTAAGCTATCTTTAAATGAGTATTATTTGATGTTATCGTGGCAAGTAGAATTTTGATTGGCTAACAAGGTACTTCTAAGGATTCATGGAAGACGTACCGTGACAGAAACTTCTTTGAAGAAGTGCCGTGACAGAAAATCAATAATCTGGCTCACACAGCAGGCGACGTCTCTCACCTATATTTCATAAACCACAGAAAATGATATGACATCGCTGTCTATGTATATTGAAACAAGTGACCCACATTTCACTACTTGACAGATAATCAATAATCGCTCTCTGTGACCTTTGTCCAGAGATACACATAATTTATGTTTTTCCTATAATTAAGGACATACTTATTAATGTTGGAACATTCAGATAAAAATGTTACACAGATCAAGTTTGTTCTTGCAGCTTCCTTTCAAAAGACAACATTTTAATACCTAACATCTCTGATGAGTGACAACAGGCTCCCTGAATCCTATATTTTTTTCACTCCATAAAGGGGTTGTATTAAAAGCATGTAAAAACGCATAATTTTTTTTAGCTCACCATAGGCCATGTGAGGTTTTGCTATGGCTAGAGCGTCCGTCGTCGTCCGTCGTCTGTCGTCCGTCGTAGTCTGTTAGCTTTTCACATTTAAATCTTCTCTGAAACCACTGAACAGATTTGAATAAAACTTGCCAGAAATATTCATTGGGTGGTCCTCTACCAGATTTATATTTTTGGTGCTGATTTGAAATTAATCTTGGCTGCCAGGGGCCATAATGTGTTCTCATTGGCTGAAATTAAAAAAAAAACCTTCTTGTTAGAAACCACCAAGCCAATTGAATTGTTACTTTGCAGGAATGATCATTGGGTGGTCCTGTACTTAAATTGTGAATCGTTTGCTGATCTGAAATTTAAGGTGGCCGCCATGACCCGACTTAGTTTTAACATAGGACCCTATAGCAAAAATGTTTAAAAGTCTTCTCCTCTGAAACCATGCAGTAAGTCAATTTAAAGCAAACATGGCATGAATGGTCCTTAAGTGGTCAACTTTCAAAATTATGTCCTGTGACCCCGACCTCCTCCCAAGATGGCCGCCGTCAGCCGACATAGTTTTAACATAGGACCCTATGGAAAAAATGTTTAATTTTTTTTCCTCTGAAACCAGTATGCCAATTTAAAGCAAACATGGCATGGATGGTCCTTCAGTGGTCAATTTTCAAACTTGTGTCGGGTGAGTCTGACCTCCATCCAAGATGGCCGCCTTCAGCGGACATAGTTTTAACATAGTACCCTATGGAAAAAAAATATTTAAAAAATCTTCTACTCTAAAACCAGTAAGCCAATATAGCAAACATGTCATCGATGGTCCTTAGGTGGTCAACTTCCAAAATTGTGTTCAGTGACTCCGATCTCGGCTCCAATTGGCCACCGTCAGCGGACATAGTTTTAACATAGGACCCAATGGGAAAATTGTATAAAAGTCTTCTTCTCTGAAACCAGTCAGCCAATTTAAAGCAAACATGGCACATATGGTCCTTGGATAGTATACTTTCAAAATTATGACCAGTGACCACGACCTCCATCCAAGATGGCTACCATGAGCAGACATAGTTTTAACATAGAACCCTATGGGATTTGAATAGTAACTTAAATGCATTCTTAAGAGGACTTATTTATGTCAGGTGAGCGATACAGGCTCACCTGATCCTCTAGTTTATTTAAGGCGGAAATGTTGAAATTGTCTATTAAATTTAGTTTGATACATGTACAGACTACAGTGAGTCCTTTTATTTGACTAACTTGGTTGGTTTTTTTTTCAGAATTAACATAAAAAAAATAATGATTTAAACTCAAAGAAGATTTAAATACCACAGAAGAATCAGAATAAACTTTAAAGGAACAGGAATATTTTGAATTAGACAGAACCCAGAATATCCTCATACATTTTCATGATCACAAGTAATCGATGAAATAGAAATTTGGAGCTGTTTGTATTGTGTAGAATCTGTGTATTACATGCGGTAGTGAATAGGACACAGTATACAAGATTATCTATACAAAAATGTAAATATGTAAAACAATGTGCTTGATTCCGCATAGTCGACTTGCGATTTTTCATGTATAAATCCAAAGAATACAATGGTATGGATATATTGGATTCAATATTGAGTGATCAAAGACCGAAAGATGTGATGAATTAAGTGATTGAATATTTATTTAATGATACTGAAAGACATGAATAATTGTATTTTTCAGTTTACAAGAAATCAGGATTCAGCCATACCTACATGTACATATTAAGATGCAGTAAACACTGAAACATAATTTTGAGATCATGGAGATAATTTAATGTAATTGTTAATGATAACAAATAAATGAAAGTGAAGTCGTTTCTTTTTCAGTACATTGTTTAATGACATGTTATGTGTATAACAGTTCCCACAATTGTATGGGAAACAATATTGTTGTAGTTTTATTGGTACTTGTAAATATATGCCACATTATGACCCAAAGGGGTGTTATATTATACACTACAATACATACAGAAACTTTTGATCCATCATTTGTTCATTTGAGATTAAGTGTTTAACACCACTTTCCAAAAAAATTCAGTTACTACTATTGTGGCGAAAATTGGAGTACCCAGAGAAGACCACAGACCTGTCGAAAGTCACTGAAAAACTTTTATCACATAATGTTTTATCAAGTGCACCTCGCCATGCATGGGGTTCAAACTCACAACATAAGTGGTAATACTAGATAGGCAACAATTGCACAGGTAGTTGTTAATTCAACTACCATACAATCACGACGGCTCAAGTTAAGTTAAGATGAAAGGTGATCGTTTTATTGACATTGGTGGAATTTATGATTATCACTATTTATAAACTTTCTTTTCACATCAATCAATGAAAATAATCGGTTTGCTGAAAGTATGTTTTTTTTAATGTGTCACAAGAATCCGTATGAATATGCATACCTTGCGAATGTGAAAAGTTGGACCATATCCAGATAAATTAATTTTAGAGTCGCATGTCATTTTATACGTGTTGATTGGTTTAAAAAATTGAGGTTATTTTCATATGTACTGAATCTGAAAATAGACGTCGTTTTCAAGGCGTTGTGTGCCATTGTCATCAGGCGATTTTCTTTAAATGAGGCACCTTTGGGGTTTAACCCGTTATATAAATTTATTTCAGATTATTTGCCATATTTTGAAGAAAAAAAATAAATACATTTTTCAATATTATAACAAAAAAAGTTTGAATTAATTTATAATGATTGATCGAAATTATTTGTTCGGTTCATTAGAAATAACATCAATCAGGTTGTACACACCATTGCGTAACCTACATGTATTTCTTCATGAACCGAACACAAATTGCGATCAATCGTAAAATAAATTTGGTTGAATAGTTGATTGATTATTTTTGTAATGTCAAGTAAGCAGTGTTTCAGCTATGTATATTTTTTTTAAATATTTTCCTGATGATAATTAAGCTTACAATCAATTACAATAATTGATGGTTGAAAGGTGGCATTTGTATAATGGTCATACAGGAAAGAACTATATGATTATGAAAAGAAAGTTAAAACAGTAATGGTCTGAATTGTTGACCATTACTGTTTTAACTTTCTCAATTCCACCAATATCAATCTCCACTCGCTGAAACACAAAACAGGGGAACAACACCATCTGATATTGGAAATGCAGGTCATGGGTTGGGACAGGATAAATGATGGGGTCAGAAAAATGCATTGCAACAGGGTACACCAATGACCTCTCCAAACAATTGATGATTGTTGTGAATATGACATTCTCCATACAAAAGGAACTTAGTTATGTTCCATCACATGGAACAGTTAACATGATCTATTTAAAAAATAAATCGTGGAAATCAGAAAGTGTTTTCAGTTTTAACATGGGTTGGTGGATATTGATGATTTATACCGAGCCAGAGGCGAGGGAAAACATTTACCAATATCCGCCAACCCATGTTAAAACTCAAAACACATTAAAGGAATACTCCAGTCAGTTGAAAAGTTGTTTTAATTCAATTCATTATAACTTTTTATTCATAAATAACTTATTTAAAAAAAAACACCTTTATTAACATTAATTTACCCAATTAAAAATGTGAATATTTGGAATTTCCTGTCGTAGTATAAGCGGCTATGACACATATTCATGTGACGTCACAGGTTCGGATCATGTTAGTTGAATAAATAACATGTATCTGACTCTTCCCAACATCGTGCCCGTTTGGTTATGTTTTAATATAAGATCAACTGCAATACAATGTTTATAATCGTATATCTTTCTAATTGTTTTTCTTAATATTCCCATCCAATGTTACATTTTCATAAAACAATGAGTTTATTTGTATCGGAAGGGGAGAGGGTCTACGTATAATTTCATCTTAGAGAATTTCATGTTTTACGTGATTAGCCGTATAGTTTAAATAACTGTCAGTTTTAACTCATTGTATGCGTACACATGCTTTTTTTTCTTTTTTGTCCCCAATGCTGTCGTACTTTCCCATGTTTTTCGAGGTCACTGGTCGATGTGTTGACAAGGGTAATTACACAAAAAAATTCTTCTCACATATTCCCTTTTAATTTCGTTAGTGCAATAAAATGCTTAACATGAAGTCATAATGATTTTGTAAATATCAAAAGATAAATATACGACGTTATTTTACGATTTACATAATTTTTAATGATAAAATTGCAACTGATCAATGCTGATATAATATACGATACCGGCACTAATACGTCACAGCTCTTTCGGAAGAGCTTTAATCTTAGGTATAATCCGAGAATGGATTATGTCCCTTGTCTCCTCACATTGTAGAGTGTTGAAAAATGGCGACCCCCATTGTTTGGTGCAACAGGCAACTTCAATCACCAAATTCTACCTTACGGTATATTATTTTTTACATTCATTAACACAAATGTCTTTTAGTTAATGTCATTTAAATATTCACGCTAACTTGTTAAGACCATGGAGTTTTCCTTTACTTCTGGCTATCATGAACTATTTCGATTCTGATATGTCTAAGAGCACAAATACCGTAGTATACTTTGATTGGAGGACGGTTATTTATATTTACGTTTGCGGAATATGTTGCACACAGTTTATGTTGCCAAATTCGAGCAGAAAATAATTCATAAAGATGTACAAGACGGGAAAGTCGGTCACATGTGCATGTGCTAATGAGATTATAACCAATCAATAAATCGCTCGTTTGTTCACAAAGCAAAAGAAGGACGGCATATTAAAATTAAAATTAGGTGTTTATTCGATTTATTTGTGATATTCTAAACCTTAGTATACAAAAATGTATCAAACAAACATCTGATTACAATTACACTATCTTGACAGAAATATGTCAACTTTTGAAAATTATCCTATTTATTCATTTAAAAACACACTTTCCCTGTTAAAATATTTTTGGATTTGCATCAAACTTATGACACTAATAAGAATATTTTCTGTAGGTTTTAATGGAAATAATACTATGAATTATTTTACAAATAATGGTTTTCAAGTATTAAAACAATAATTAGGTATTGCCATCATTTAGCATTCATCTTCATCCATAAACATTTAAAGCTACAAAAATGTATTTTTACTAACCACAGGCCCAATTAGAACCAAACATGATAGACATATTACATGGGGGATTCTCAACATTACATGTTTTTCAGGGACCCGGGTGGCTCAATGAGATAGGTCGCTGGATCTAACAACTCATACAAACCTATCAGCAATATGGCGTGGGTTCACGCCTGGCTTTGTAAATTACAAAAAAGGTGCACTCGACTCGCAGACGCAAGTGATAAAATTTACCAGTTGCTTGTCCATGGTCGGTGGTTCTCTCGTGGTACTCCAGCTTCCTCCACCACTAAAACTGGTCACCATGATATAGCTGAAATATTGTTGAAAGTGGCATTAAACACCAAAAATCAAATCAATCAATCATGTTTTTCATTGGATTCAGAAATTCAACATGGCTTCTACGACCAATTATTTCTGATGCTGAAGTTTCAAAATCTTATCTGAAACCACACATGGGATGAACATGTTATTTTGTAGGAATATGTCATATTTGACCCTCTTCAAAAGTTTTGTTTTTGTCCATCGGAAATCTAAGATGGCCACCGATGCAGGACAAATAAAAAAAAGTCATTCATCTCAGAAACTAGATATTTGATTGAACCCAAACTGAACATGAGTAATCGTTGAATGGTCCCTTGCAAATTATCTTTTTTCTCTGGAAATCGGAAATCCAAGATGATCATGAGGACAAATTTAACATAGGACCCTACAGGAAAAACATTTCACAATTATTCCTGTCTGAAACAGTTGAAACATTTGTAGGCAAATCTGGCTGTGCATTGGGTGGTTCTTTACAAAATATCTGGTTTTAAGATGATAGAAAATTGGTGGTATCAAAACGGTGTATGAATACACACTCATTGTTTTGCTTTATTTTTTTTCTTTTTGCAGATCTGAAATCCAAGTTAGAAGACAACACATGCTTTGGGTTTTACTCTTGTTTATCCAGTTTAATTTGGATTCTTAAAATAATCGAGACAAATGAGTTTTGTTTTGTTTCCTTATTTGTCTATAGTTTGGTTGTTAGTGACATAACATTACAATACAAAAGTCATGCGAAAAATGTTAATTTTTATAAGTATAAAGTGTCCTCAATTCTAGAAAATATAAGAAATGAAACTCTTAATCAATATTATTAATACAGACCCTTCCCTCTCTTTGTATCTTTCTATGATGCCCTTCTTCAATTTGAAATTTACCTACACAAATTCTGAATTTACTAAATATTTTTTTGCTTTCCAAATTTGAATGTGAAAGAGAGTAGTTTATTTTACTAAGATGGTTGATACATTTTAATAATAGAAAAATATTTTGATGAATGCATAGGGACAATTTGGGTTCCATTTCAGCTTTCAATTTTCATCATCAAATTTAAAATAGAAATCCATATGTTTTACACATGATATGCTATTATGAAGGACAAGTCAAAATACCAAAGGCAAAAATTTATTCATTGCAAATATAACATCTGACAAGACA
This sequence comes from Gigantidas platifrons, assembly GCA_002080005.1. Classification (NCBI taxonomy): domain Eukaryota; kingdom Metazoa; phylum Mollusca; class Bivalvia; order Mytilida; family Modiolidae; genus Gigantidas; species Gigantidas platifrons. The sequence goes on from MJUT01059358.1 coordinate 62,842, forward strand.
AGGTAATGAAGAGAAAATAAGATATTTCTATATAAAAAGTGGTATATCTTGGTCATCTAGTAACTATGGCATTAATTAGTGAGATATGCAGACAACATTGATTGAAAACCAACATTTTGGTGGCCCTCCCATGGGCGCTTGTGATATTTTCAATAACATTTCTTTATTATTTACTGTATTTTTTACTTTATTAAACATGTGTATATCCATACAATCGTGTGGTAATACCATCTTAAATGTGTCTTCTATTGTTATTATCAAAAAAGCAGCAGAGTCAGATATTTCAGCTGATAAACAATACAAATTAATTTGTGAAGAAGGGAGAGCTCTTTAAAAGCACATCTGTGAAACATGTATTTAAGGAAAATTGTTACTACGCTGATTATTAAAAATAAATGAAAATGAAAACGACGATTGCATTACATCATATACATGACGTTTGCTGTTGCGTAACTTATAAATACTCCAATCATTGATGTGATTAATTAAATGTAAATGCTAATTCATTTTTTTTTTTTTTTTCTAATTAGAATGAGTTGGATGGGTGAATATCAATTGGTCAAATTTAGGTTCTCATATATCAAGGTCTCTATAAGAATTATTCCTTTATAATTAGAAGAAGTTGGGATTGAATACATATCACTGAGACATCAATCGAATTTGGTTCTCAATCAAGGTCTTGAATAAATATCAAAACAAAATAAAATAAAAAACAAAAACAAAAAACACACAAACAAATAAAGAAAAATCAGAACAAAACGTCTAAAACAAAAACAAAGCAAAAATAATTATACACACTGTGACTTTCCGGTGTATAGTAAATGTGGAAAAATATATTGTGACTTTTTTTTACCGACGCAACACATACTTACGATATATATTGAACACAGACACTATATCAATATTAATGATGAGCAAACAATTTTCCAAAAAAAAAAAAATAATAATAAAGGAAAACAATTCGGTTTATTATTTTCGTTAACGGATTTCGCTATACAGTTACGATATTGTTGAACGCAGGACTAATTTAATTATTTCTACCTCACATGGCTTATTGAATTTGCAGGCAACTATACCATCGGAAATATCCAGGTTTGTTATGCTGCTGCTCTGCCAGGTTCCATCGTTGAGCGTTCATGATTCTGCTGTCCGCACCAAATATTTATATTTGAAATTCATATGAAAGGAAATAAAAAAAAAAGCTAAATGCATAACAATATGTTGCTTTATTGTGGAGCCCAGTAACTGACATGAGAATTTTACTTTCGTTTATACGACATAGTTTGCGGAGCCCGTTTCTGACATGATAAAAAAAATTATTTCGTTTATACGTTTTTTTTTTTAATTTAGTTTATGCGAAATACTATTTCGTATAACGTCATATAAATATTTATCATGTCAGTTAACGGGCTCCATACTTTATTGTTACTCATGAAAAAAAATCTAATTCAGAAAGAAGCATCTTTTAATTTCATTATATTAATGTTTTAAAAAGAAACCATCATAAAGAAAGATAATTAAAAAGTTGGTATGCGGTGAAATATGTATCTAATTACGAATTATACCCCAAAAGACGGCATTGTCATAATGTGGTCTTATTTTATGGTACTAGGATGTACTTTACAAAGTTTTGTCCAATGAAAGAAGACCACAGGATTTACAAATACATCCTTGCTCTTTGTATTTGATCTCGATCTACTTTTATTATTTATGGTTTAACAGGAATATATCACTTGGTTCTATTTTAAGCTTGTCTTATTATTTGTTATGTTAATTTGTCTTTTGTATGAACATTATTTATAATATATATATTTTTTATTTGCGCGAACACATTTACAATAAATGGTTATGGCATAAACTGAAATAATACAAAATAACAGACTCATGGAATGACAGTGGTATTTAGTACTACTAAGTATATTAAAATAGCCTCAGTTTCTAAATGGCCTTTCTCATTAAGAAACAATCATTTAAAAAATTGACTGTAATTTTAAGAGTGACCAGCAAACTACTATTAAAAAGTAAAGACATGTGTCTTAATGAAATATTTGAGTTAACTATTTTAATGTTAACTTTTTGTAAGAATACGACTATATGGTTTAAAAGCAGGATTGGCCTGGAAATACCAGTGGCGGGAATTCCCAGTGGTAATTACCGGGAAAAACCGTCCTGGCAAATACTCTAAATTTTAGCTCAAGCGAGAAATATGATTCTTAGATGTGATTAATTTCTTCAAAGTTGCTAAAATAATTAACATTTTAACACACAGTGTTGAAAATTACATCAGTTTAATAAAAATGGGTGTACAGCCTAGGTGTTGGATCATTAAGAAGGACTTCAGGCAACTTTTGAAATTATAATCTTCATATAAACATAATATTTATACAAAGACTTATATTATAAACATGTTAACACTGTCACCACAATTTATAGATTGTTCACTTCTTTGAACAGTTGATTTACAATAATCACTTAAAAATTAATAACCGATTGTTTTGCCAGGTTGATTACATGTAATCTAATATCTTAAGGGTATTTCCTTTATGCTATAATAATGACTAACGTTTTTAATTTTGTTTTACAAACTAATTAACACATCTTCAATAACCTTTAGAAATCAATAAGTCCAGTTTGTAAAGACAAACAATAAACATGTCAAAAGCAGGGCAGAATATGGGTTTAATCACTACACAAAGGAGGTACAAAGTGGGGATTACAAGTAAAGAATAATTTTCTAAATATTTTTTTATCAAAATCAATATTTTTTTAACAAATATAAATTTTTCAATATCAATTTTATATATCTGTACATTAACACTATACATTTATAAGAAGATATATCCCAATAATCTGGAACTCAATGAGTTTTGTCGCTGGATCTAACAACTCATACAAGCCTATCACCAATACGACGTGGGTTCGCACCCGGCTTTGTAGATTACAAAACAATGGTGCATTCGACTCGCAGCCGCAAGTGATAAAGTTTACCAGTTGCTTGCCCATGGTCGATGGTTCTCTCCGGGTACTCCGGCTTCCTCCACCACTAAAACTGGTCGCCATGATAGCTGAAATATTGTTGATAGTGGCGTTAAACACCAAAAATCAAAATCAAGTCAAAGAAATTTACACTATGCGCAGTAAACAAGTGCACAATGTGTACAGGTTCATGTACCATTATATTTGCAAATTAAGAATCAATCTTATTTCCCAGTATTTTCCGTCATGAGAAATATGAGTATTTCCCGCTTTTTTGCCAACCCTGTTTAAAAGGAATATGTTACTTGGTTCTATTTTAAGCTTGTCTTACTATTTGTTATGTTAATTTGTCAAGTACGCGCATGTGTTTATCAAGAAGATAATTGTATTGATTGATTGATTAGTACAAATTGTAATATCATACCACTTTTTTTTTCAATTGATTTCAAAGCTATTGTCAATTAGATTACGGGATAGATATTCGTTAGTCCAATCTCTGGTCGGATCACAGCAATCATTATACAATTTGTCTTTATATTTCTCTGCTAAGCATATAGGAGTGATCGTATGGTAGTTGGGTTCACAGGGACTAGATGCGTCCGAAAAAAAAACTATATAATACAACAAGGGAAGAAACTCACTTGCTTCCGTTTATTTAAGTGGTTGTGTTAAATTGATCGTAACTTCGGAAAGCCTTAATATTTTAAAAAATGTTTTCACCAGTCGAAAGTCAAGTAATTTTCCTTTCCAAAGAGACACCAATTGTTAGTAATAATAATAATAATAATAATAATAATAATAATAATAATAATAATGTCTTTTATTTCAACAGGATGAATAACACATTTAGTTATACAGACTAGTTTACAATGTGGTCCTGCATTATATATAGTATTTACACAATAAATTATAAAACTATAAAATCAATATAAAAACAGTGTTGAATGAATGAATTCTTTATTTGCAAAAAGCAGAAACATGCTATAGCAATCAAACAGATATATACACATGTAACACAATGACAAACAGCAGATATACAATAGATAATGAGTATATTTCAATTGAAATATTCATTTAAATATTTGGTCTTAAAAATTTCTAAAGATGTACTTTCTCTCATTTTATTTGCCATATATTATTCCAAAGATTGCATGACGATATAACAAAAGAACGTCTATAATATTCTGCTTTTGCTTTTGGTACAAAAGTAAATTGTCAACACTTTGTCGTTATTCTTCAACTTACTTGACTAACATACCGAAAACATTAAAATACTCTGGTGTTAAGTTGTTCAACACTTTATAAGTAAAAATACATTTAGGGAACGACCATTTCACTTGAAAGAGGGGGGTGGGTTATGATGCTGAAAAAAATATTCTGATTTTGGTGGAGGAACAAAAAAATAATCTGATTCAGAGTTTTTGTCATATATCCTAATGTTAAATTCTGGAAGAAAATTTTGCGCTTTGCGCGACAAATAAAAATAAATATTATAACTCTCGTGTTGTCCGGAAAAAAAAATTTTGAACGCAAAAAAAACCCTCTCCCCCTTTGCAAATTAAATGGTCGGTCCCTTGTAGGCTTCCATTTCAAATTTTGAAAAAGAATAGGCGACGGTGTCGTAATTTCACTAACATTTAAAATTATACGAGCTGCTCTTTTTTGAAGCTTTAATAGTCTATCAATATTTGAGCTATTTTTTGTTCCTTACCACACAGTGCAGCAGTAATTGAAATGAGGAAATATAATACAGTTATATACTTTTACCAAAGCATCACCTGACATACATGGTTTCAGACGTTTTAGTACACCAAGTTTCTTAGAAATTGTATTCGCTAATATTTTTAAATGATTTGACCATGCAAGACAACAATCAATATTAACACCTAAACGTTTAGATACTTCTACAGTTTCTAATATAACATTTTCAATTCTAATATTAATTTTTCTACATTTTGACAATCTTTGTTTTGTTCCAACCAAGATACACTGTGTCTTTTTCAAGTTAATTGTTAATTTGTGTTCATTCATCCAGTTCATACTGCTTTTTAGATCACATATTAACTTCGTTTCTATTATATCAACAGCTTTATCTGTAAGGTCTTGTGAAGTATCATCTGCGTATATAGTTGCATTAGAAAATTTCAAAAATTTAGGATAATCGTTCACAAATAATATAAAAAATAAGGGGCCTAATATTGATACCTGTGGTACACCAATAGTATTATTGTTAGGTTTTGATATAACACCTTTCCATCCGACACTGTTCTCTACAAGATAAATATGATTTGAACCATGAAATAGTATTTTCACATATACCAAGCGATTTCAATTTATGGATTAAAACATTGTGATTGACAGTATCGAACGCCTTACACAGGTCGATAAATAGTACACCAGTCAATTTTCCTGGATCAATGTTTTTGAGCCATCTATTAATTAAACAATTAAGAGTTGCTTAGCAAGAATGGTTTGGCCTAAATCCCGATTGGCTACTTGTAATGAGGTGATTTTCAGATAGATACTCATAAAATGAATTAAAAACATGTTTTTCGATGATTTTGCTTATAATTGGTAAAACTGAAACTGGTCTATAATTGTTCCCAGACTTAAAGATTGGTGACACTCTAGCCCTTTTCCAGTCATTTTCAAAATTATTCGTTTCTATTGAAAAATTCAAAACACATGTTAAGATATCTACAATTGCATCTGATGTTAATTTGAGTAATTTTACAGATATACCATCTAACCCTGTCGCCTTAGCAGTTGAAATTCCAGACATTTGCTTTGTAACAAAATCTACAGACATTTTTGGTATTTTAAAAGAACCATTTGGCATAAGCTGTTCAACATCTCGTAGCTTATCATCAGAATGTTTGCCTAAATTATGTCCAATATTACAGAAAAAGTAATTAGCAATCTGATCATTTTGTGATATACAAGTGTCATCAATTTGTAAGTATGATGTTTGGATATTATTACATTTTGATGGTAGGCCTCCGAACTGCTGAGGTACCATACACGAACCAAAACAAAACGGCGTGAAAATCTGAAGTCGTACAAATGATGGGTCGCCCACTTCACATCTGTGTACAGACATTCACATACGTTTTGATTGGCTGTTCAATCTGTTCAGCCAATCAAATAGCCCGTTAGAACTCTCTCGTATTTTCAAGTCTGTGGTGTTTGTGAATGATGGAAAGGGGATTTCTTTCAAACTCAGACTTAAAGGGCATATAAATTGGCGAAAGATAAGAAATTTTAACATAATTTGAATGGATAAAAGTATTTAGCTAGTCAAAATGACTCGTTTACGCATGGGAATGTCTGTACACAGATGTGAAGTCTGCGACCCATCATTTTACGACTTCGGATTTTCACGCCGTTTTGTTTTGGTTCGTGTATGGTACCTCAGCAGTTCGGAGGCCTCGAACTCATGTTAAGGCAGTCCTTTTTTTTTGCAACATAAATTTATGACAATTTATGACAATGTAATATTTTCATGACGCAGACGTCTGTTTTTTTAATAGCATTGTTGTTCGACTTTTCTAAATCTATACTCTGTCCTATTGAATATTAAAAAAATATATATTCGTTATGAAAGAGTAAATACGAAATAATTCCATTTATAAATGTATAGAAACAAACGTAAAATTTTTCAAGCATCTTGATTTTTTGTGAACTGTCAATCTGTTTGCAAGAGGCGGGGATTATGCTACTTTACGGAAATCGCGATCATTTTGCGCTTGCATTTGACAATATACCTGTTCAAAAACATGGCGATGCATGATAAAAGTTACGCCAAGACTCGACTACACAGAAGTTTTACATTATTAATGTGATAAGTATTTGTTTTCTATTAGAAATTGACCTTCTATATTATTCCAAGACCCTACATAAATGCACCAACGTTACGTGTACGTCTTAAATGAAATAACCCTTACGCCATAATCACGGCCACTCTACATGAACAGTTCATGATCATGTATCAATCCATTTTGTTCAGTATGAAAATATTCTTCAATGGTGCAAATTTAGTGTCTGGGAGCAAGTCCCTGTGACCCACATGGGAACACGTGGTAGTAATACATTACATTTATATGATACATTAACAGTCTATCATACATGTATGTGTATTTATTTAATGAATTATTTATGGAAACCACGATTTGCCACCACGTGTTTGCCACCAACTTTAAATAAAAGAATGCTTCATTTCAAGTCGATAAGACATGAACAGATTAATTAGTTTGTCTTCCACTGGGTCAGATACAGGATGTGTGTGTAAAATGGGGGGGGGGGTCTAATCTAGTCGTAGCTAGGGGAAGCACTGGTCCACAGTGATTAGGATGCAGGTTTCAATGTGGAGTCCTGGTATGGTATACTGTCTTCTTACTCATCACTATGTTCATGAATTGAGTAACAGGAGATTGTTATTTGTATATACTACAGAAGGAATGGATGATGCAATAATGTATAAACTGTCGTGGTCGTGATCGCATGGTAGGTTGATTAACAACTACCTGTGCATATCACCTCTAAAGTTGCGAGTTTTAATCCTGCCGATGGCGAAGTGTACTCGATACAACATTATGTGATTGAGTTGGTCAGTGATTTTCGACAGGTCTTTTGTTTTCTCCAGGTACTCCAGTTTCCTCTACAAATAAAACTGACCGCCACATATTTAACTGAAATATTGTTGAAAGTGGCATTAAAGACCATAACAATAACCTTAGCTTACTTACAATGTACATGAATTTTGCCGGCCACCTTTAACCCTACAAAAATGTATTTATATACACCTACTGAGTACTGTAATTATCATACAAAAATGATAATGAATGCAGGATAAATACTATATTTATTGATTTTAACAAGGTTCTGTCTTTAATTAAATTATGACAATATCAGCGTTGAACGTGCATCTAATTTAATTGTTCATTAATTACAAAGAATATTGATTTTTGCCCCCTCCCACCATTTTTGGCAAATATTTAACTTAAATAGGGTTTCAGTTCATGGTACTTTGCTATGCATTTTGTATTTTATATCTTTAATTTCTAGCAAAATTTCACACACATATGATTTGATGGACCCTCAGGAGACGCTTGTTGGTTTCTGCTGTGTTATTAAGTCCATCTGATGATTGCATCAATTTAGAATTTTTAAACTATCTTTAAATGAATAATAGTATACACAGATCAAATTTGTTCTTGCAGTTTCCTTTCAAAAGACAACATTTTAATACCTACCCAGCGGCACACATCGTTGAATCAACGTTGAATCTATGTTGAATTTAGATTTAGACGTTGATCAACTCCTATTCAACATTGATTCAACGTTGGTATTTCACCGTTGTAATTGTAACGTTGTTTCAACGTTGAATTTAGATTATGTTGAAATGTTAACGTTGGATCAATGTTAAAAGGGAGAAACAATTATCAGCTATGTAGATCGACCGAATGAAGAATTATTTATGGTAATTATACGTGTTAATAACGGGTATCATCTGTTTTGTGAACGAGGGTTCAGTCGGATTTTTTCACTTCAAGCTTCAAGCAGGAACACCGGGTGTGTGACCTTTAATTTTTATTGTATTTTGTCAAACATGCATTCCCTTTTTCTAGAATGGAGCCCTTTAAATCTGTACCTGTTTTCGTTTGCAGTTTCTCAGAACTTCACTGAAATAATTTGATCTCGTATAATTACATGTGTTATATATATACGTCTCTGATGTTAGTGAAATATGATGCAACCGTTGATCACATGTTATCGATCTATGTTGGCGAAATGTGATTCAACCGTTGATCACGTATTATCTGACCACACAGCACGCGCATTTAGTTTCCCGCTCATCTGCTGCATGGTCAAACGAAGACAAAGACAAAGAGATTGTGTGTATTACTATTTTCAAACGAACAGGTACGTAATCTTAATTGTAGCGTTAAACATTATTTGTTGTAACTCTTGGCAAATTGCATGGACGTTTGCAACAGGGAACGGTTATATATGCGACCTGTTTCCTCATAATTTTGACTGAAAATACCAAAGTTTTACTACATATATAATATTTATAGAGCTACAGGAAAATAAATTATCCGGATAGTTCATATTGCTATTGAATGTGCAGCCATTATATATTTTAAAAAGAATTAATTGATGGGTATATTCATGAGAATTAAGCCACAATATCAACAGCTGTAAGAAGGATTTTACAGCTAAATATTTCATGAATTCTCTTTGACAAACACATGTAAAAAGTAGTAAACATCTTCAGTTTGCTAGCAATCAAAGAAACCAGATTGATAAAATCCTTGTATTTGTTAGAAGATCCATGGGTTGGTCAAATTACTGTGTAGAAATATGTTTCTGTCTGTGGTCATACAGACAAAATTAATCTAAAAATAATTGGTTGTAAATTCTTATATAAAATGTAATTTTTTTTGGATAATGAACATAATAGATTGTGTGCTAAGGAGTGATCAGATTATCTGCCACTTGATAAATTATGATAAATTAGCCATCCTGATGGTATTGCACACTATCACTGATTTTATAAGAATGGCAGCAGTTATTTATTTGATAACAGACTTACTTTTATATTTTAAGTACTGTTTGAAATTCATGTGTGACATACACACAAACATTCAATTATATGACCACCCCCAATGAAATAATCTAATAAATGGTACCCCCCCCCCAGTGATATGATATTTTCATGAATGACGGCCCCCACAAAAAAACAACTCCGACCCCCTAAGCTATTAATAATGACCATTCCCTAAGATAGCTGCGCCCATAACGACATCAACACTGAAAATTAGCTCAAGTATTAGTCTAATAATTAGAGTTATGCTGTGTCATGGGACATATGCAAAATAGTAAGTACTACACATGACGGGGATATTTTGGGTTGAATGACTTAACCTTATTTTTAGATGTGAACCCAGATTATATGTCCTGGATACCCACTATATATAATATTTCAAGAATATAAACTCCTGAAGAAAAGAACACGACAAATAGAATTACATAAATTTTGGTAAGATGTACTCAACTTATTTATAAGGGTATACTATGTTACAAGATTGAAACACACAATATTTATTCTTCATATTCAACAAATAAATTTAAACACATTTCAAATTTGGGTGTTTACAAAATAAATCGTCATCATTTTGTTTTTTAAATCTATTGAATTAAGTATGCTCCTTATTGGTTTAATGTTTTTACTACACATGAGGAATCTTCATTCCTTTAGGGTTTGGAAGGGCGTGTACTATGTATGCTGCCTTTAGCCATCCCTATAGCTGAGAAGTGCACTCTAATGTAGAATAATTCGTATTCAAGACTTTCACGGGTTTTTCTTACAAAATTCCTACATGTCCTAAATTACATTCAGATTTGTAAATTAGTCCTTATTCAAATAACACACACATATATATATTTAGATACAGATATACATACACAAATCATTGTAAGATTTGGAAACAAGCTATCAGCTTATATTCAATCCATTTTCTTACTAATATACCAATATTAAGTAGAAAATAATGCTACATGAATCTGATGTGTGATATTCTTACACACATTTCAACTACTTGAAAACTAATCACTACATTTAATTTTGATTTACAGAAACAAATAAGTTGGTATTAAAGGTTATAGCATTCCAAACAATAAACCTACACAAGAGAAGAGTACTGCTTTGACATGGTGCAGACCCCATTGTCTGCAGGAACATTTGTTTGACCTAAAGTCTGTCTGTCTGTTCCCTAATGACAGCCATGAACAACATGGCAATATCTGATTATAAACTGTTATACCAATCCTTTTCAAATTTCACTTGTATTTACAGACAGTACATCATTCTCTATCCAGAGTTGTCGTTCCTGCTACGCTACACAACATGTTGTGTAGCGTAGCAGGAACGACAACTCTGGATAGAGAATGACAGTACATTTGTAGTTAGTGGAGGACAATTTTGATTTTTATGATTGTCATATTTGTCAGGAGTTGTATGGTCTTTGATGTTTGATGTTTTCTTTTTTAACCACACTATTAGAGTGGAAGGGTATAAATGTAATGGTTCATTACTAGTTACATTATAAATAAAAAATATACATTTGTGCTCTAGTAAAATACAATCTACATGTATGTACACCTAAAATTTTGATTTCAAAGAGAGAAAAAATTATATAAAATTTATTTTTATTTTTCAATGGTGATGATCCAACGAACACGTTTATGCTGGCATAATAATTTATTTAATAAGGTTTAAATTGATATTTTTTGTTTGAATTGCCATTGGGGCTTTACGTCACTTTCAACAATTTTTCAGTTATACATGTATTGTGACAACAAGTTTTAGTGGTGCAGGAAGCCGGTGTGCCTGGTGAGAACCACCAACATTGAGCAAGTAACTGGTTAACTTTATCACAAACATGTCGAATGCACCCTTTTTTGTAACCATACACAGCAAGCGCAAACTCGATCTGTAGTGGTGATAGGCTACAATGGTTAAAATTGTTCTTTATATACAGATTTTTTTTATTTGTAGACTGACTAGTTTAGTGAAGAACGATATTGAGGAGATTATTCCATTTCCATTCTTTTTAATACTACAAATGTGAGTGGACATAAATTAAAACTGTTTTTTAGCAAAGACTTCAGTATGCAGTTCTTTGCAAAATGTGCTTATTGGTAGTTTTACAATGATGAATGATTTTAAGGTGTTTCACTAGTCATGTTTTAGACATTTTTAGTAAAGTTCAAGAATTTTTTAAAGATATTTTTGGGCTCCTTAGAATCTGATAAATGTTCATATCTGTAAGTGTCAAATATGAATTGCACTTTTACATGTTTTGCATACTATTAAATTTGTTTTCAGGAATCCACAGTGGCAAAGATAGGTGGCATAGACTATGGTGATCACCTGAAGAAGGCCATGCAAAGGTAATTATATATACTTTTGAATGTATTAGGCCGTCCTAAATTAATTCTACGTTTAACATCAAGGTAGGGTATCAAAACCTAGGAAGGAGGGAGGAAAATAAAAAACAAACCAAAAAATCAAACAACCTAAGAATACTTTCAGTATTTTTTTCAGTGCTCACTTGATAGCCTGAAGATGTGCAAAACACAGTTTTTAGTGTCAATAGAGACGATTTAGAACTGTATTCTGTAATTAATAGTTTTATTAATTAAACATGAGAGATTAACAGTGTTGTCACTATCCACGTAAATATACTATCAATGCATGGACACATGTTAATGCATTGATAGTATATTTACGTGGATAGTGACAAGGCCCTGTGGCAGCAGCATGGCAAATGATTTGAGACAGTCGAGAAAAGTTGTGTTTTCGAGTGCAATCATGTAGTGATCCATCAGTAGTCTTGAAAACCCTCCTTTTGACCTTTATGTTACTTTTATTGTGGCGTACACCCCCATTTTGTATGCAAAACAGGCGCGTAGCTGCCGTTACGCAAAAAATCAATTGCTTGCACATCATTTCGGCAAAAAATATTATTACTGACATGGGAAGAACCCCACTTTTTCAGTATAATTAATAATCATTATAACGTGTTTTTCTGAAGAAAGATGATATTGACCTTTATTCCGGAGATTATTTACGATGACGGATTTTTGTTCTGGTATTTATAATTTCCAGAAGTTGAACATGGTCAACATTCAAAGTTTGACATGAAGAAACTAGATTTTTACTTCAAGCCTAAGGATGCTTCATCCACAAAATCGTTCGATACAAACCAAGCTGGTGTATCTGATTCTCTACCAGAGTCATTACCAAGTCCATTAGATTCACAAAATAACTTAATAAAAAAAGCAAGGACTATTTAAATTCTTTAAAATAAATATTATTCATTATTGTCTGTAGGGGTATTGTCTCATGTTTTCTTGTGAATGAATGCGAATGCCATGGAATATAATAGTCTCTCCTGTCGTGAAAACAAGTGGTATTATTGTATGATGGAGATGTATCTTTTTTTTTGTGTTACTGATAATTGAAATATCTATAAAAAAAACCACACACACACACACCTTCCCTATTCTGTTGTACAAAAACTGTCTCTTAAGAGCAGACACATTCCCTACGTCAGTCCCTACTCTGTTGTTAAAACCTGTCGCATAGAAGTAGAAATTTCAAAACAGCAGCATATAACATGGAGATTTTTCTCTGAAATTGTCAAGAGTAGTTTCTTCATGTCAAACTTAAAACTTTGAATGTTGACCATGCTCAACTTCGGAAAATTATTAATACCGGAACAAAAACCCGTCATTGTAAAAGCAATCTCCGGAATAAAGGTCAATATCATCTCAGCACCGTTTTGTTGATACTTTACACCATACCTGCCAGCACAGCTACGACGGAGAGATCATTCTCTGCTCTCCGTCGCCTTGAAACGTACTTGGGGACAACAATGCTGCAGGACCGCCTGACTTCTTTAGCTGTACTGCATGTGCACAGAGACATTGACATTGACATCGACAGAGTCGTGCGCTCATTTACTTTAGGAAAATCTCCGACGGTCATATTGACTTTGGCTACGGACATTAAATTCAAATATAAAATAAATAACGCAAACTACTATGTGTTTTGATTTTTACAACAGGAATTCATTACTTTCCAGAGGCGTAGCTGCATATACGTTGTCACGCCATGGCGTGCACATCGTCAGGTTATAAAAAAAATAGGATATAAAATTTATAATAATAATATTTTTCAGTGTTGTACATCACGTACATGAGATTTAATTACAACACTATTTCATTCAGGTGTTAATTTTTTCTTGGTTGCGGTCCGTCTTCCGTAATTGAAATCGTCAAAGTGAAATACAACCGAATTGATATCAAAATGTGACTTGTTTCAACCTCATTTAGAATAAACATTGACATTCTTTCAAATTTCTATATCACGTACATGATCTTTAATTACACCACTATTTCATTCAGGTGTTAATTTGTTCCTGTTCTAGTTAAAGGTCTTTATCAAACAGCATCATGCAGTTTACATGTAATGCAGTTAGTACATATTTAAATCGCATAAAGCTATTTCTATTTTTCATACGTTGGGGAGAGGGGGTGGGGTGATTTATCAAGTACATCAATCTGTCCTGTTTTCATGTTGGGCGGAAGTCGCTATTGTACATTCGAAATATTAATTGCGAATTTATCAAGTACGATGCACATGCTACCTGTCTAGTATATTATGGTTTTTTTTCTCGATCTACAGTTCAGAGGAGATGTGGCTATATTGGTATTTCCTAAGACAATGGCAAGTTATAATCCAACTAGTTTAAATCCGTAACTTTTTACTGAAGTACCTGTACCAAGTCAGGAAAGTGAGCGGTCATGTATATTGTGTGTTAGTGATATCGAATTTTCATATTTCTACGATTTTTCTATTGAATTTTTGAAAATTTTCCGACGATGTGATACTTTTTTTCTTCATTTTATTATATGTTGTGAAAAAAGAATTATGATGATGTATCTGTAACAGGGCCTCCAAGAGAAATTTTGCAAGGCGTAACAATACTGCTTTGGGGTCTGAGAACAGGCTGAAACTTCTCTCAAAACGTGGATTTGAGTTGAATATACCAAAAATAATGAAAAAATCTAAATAAAACGTCAATGACTAAGGCTATGGGGCCCTTCAGAGATTCACGGACCCCTTCGTGGCGTTCCGTGACCCGTACCGATGTACCGGTTGAACCCTCCTCTCATATGCCCTGCTTTTTACCATCCTAGATTCTGTAAATCCAGTTCTCTATCCTTCTATGGATACAATATTATGTGTTTTGTAAAGCATGCCAGTAGCAAGCGCTACTTCTGAGATGTCATTTAGTGTACTGAGACATTTGAAAACTTGTTAGTTCGACTATGAAGAATGACAGGATATCTTCCCTGGGATTGATGCATATTCACCGAGATTTTGAAGTGGACTTGTACAAAGCAATGGAGGTGTTCGTATCTGATAAGACACGAAGGGCAGATTTTTGACAATTTTAAGATATTATTGTCTATCAAAGTCATTAAAATTGTGCTTGATTCTATGTTATATGAAACCCTGAAATGGCCCCAGATCGCACCATTTTGCATCTCGTCGAAAGTAATTATGGCGTGCATACTATTAAGCCTCAGCTACGTCCCAGCTTTCATCAATTTGAATTATTTGGTATTGCCAAATTTTTATTACAAATATACAAAATAAGACTTAAAACAAGTGGACAATATGGCAATATGAACAGACTGCGAATCAAAAGGTGCATGCAATAACGTGTTCCTATTTTTGTTTAAATATTTAATCAGCAACGCTTTTTAAAAAGCAAATATTTAGTATCCATCAGAACAAACATTGAGGATTCGCTAGCTTTCTAAAAATAAAATTTTAATAACCAAGGCGAACTGTATATATAAAACTGAATTTATAGGAACAAGTCGCAAGTTGCAGGAATCAAGCCATTTCTTTTTTAACAGGTGTGGTACTTCATATTTCCTTTGTTCATATATATTAACTTCCTGAAGTGTTGTGTCAACCGGTGGATGTTACGTGATGGTAAAAAAGGGAGCGATTTAACAACAGGAATTACCCTCTCTACTTGCTAGAAACGCTGGGCTTCGGGGGGCTTCGCCCCCTGGTACCCTACCAGGGCCAGCCCTGTACCCGCTGGGTGCCATATGCGGCCCCCAGACTCCTGGCCTAACTTCTTTGATTGCACATAGTTTTACTTCCAGCTACGCCCCTGCAAAAAATATCAAACATACATGAAAATGTGCAAAGATTGGCAACAGACGTACCGGAATTGAAAATTTACATCAATTCGGGACTAAAATCGGACCGGTTCCGGATGTATACCGAAAATTTCCGGATTTCACGCAATGTGTGTTTGTTTTTTATTTTTGGGAAATTTTCAAAACCTACGCGCGCGGGTGATGTTAAACGTAGAATTTTTTTAGGATGGCCTTAATACAACAAACCAATGTTTCAGATGTATGACTAATTCTAAAGAAGTTTTGTTTTCCTAAACTGTAACATATTATATATGTATGAAAAAATAATGTTTTACAGGACATCCAACACTCCCAAATGATCACGAAGAAACAATAAAAATAATGTTTTATGATTTTGTAGATGTCATCATAAGGAGATATGGTGTCACAGAACACAACATTATGGAGAAAATAGCGAACTTTTTAAGTGGGCCCCAGAAAGAGCAGGGGGTGGGGCAGAAGGAATCCTGTTCAATAGAACATTTATTTTGTTCATTAAATTGTATGATTTGAATTGAGTTATTTACTACATCAATTATTTCATAGTTATTCTTCAACTGCTAATTGAATTTCATTTATACTGCACTAAAGATGAAACATATTTACTCATTGCCACACTTGTGTTTTAAAAAACTAGATTGTCCATTGCCTTGTTTTTTTTCTACTTTGTGTTCCAATTTTGTTCTTTCATCTGATACAGTTATTCCATTTCATATGTAATGGTTTTGTTCCTGACTGCTGAACTTGTTCTGTTTCAAGTATACTGGTTATATTTTATAGGAACATGCCATTGCTTATATGTATATTCGATCATAGGTGAGGAAGTATAGTGCATGTGTTTCTGATTTATGATTCCATATTGCTATCAAAGAATTGAAAACATGGATATGTGTACACAAAAATCACTATTTATTACTATAAGTATCTGGAGCAACCACTATGCAATATATAGGTAAAATGTTGTACATGCAGAAATTGGTATTTGCTGTGATTCAAGACTGCATAATTGATATTTCAGTGTGGGATTGGAAATGTATAAAATATTTATTACTATCATAGATGTGAATCTGTTCAGCTGTTAATATGGTGCTTGTGTAAAGATATTTATCTACATAACATGATGTAAGCACGTTTTAACATATATGACATGCTTATGATCTGTATAGGAATATAAATAACTAAGCATCAGACAGTAAAACTGGTATCTTAATTATGTCTCATTCATTCATAAATAGATTAAAATGATGGCAATACTTATTTTTAACTGGTACACTAACAAATGCAGATCATGTGCATATCATAAAAGAATGTTGAAGCTATTTACACAATGACATGTAAAGGAAACTAGGCAATGACCACTTTTTTTTTTTTTGCCTGGACATATTTACAACTAGGAAATTGGTAAAATTTGATACATGTATGACCCTGTAGTGTGGATATGCAGACATTGGTATTCACCCTGAATTCAACTATAATTCTTACTTGATACGACCATTAATGTCTGATTGTACACTTAAGTTTGTGTTCACCCTGAATTCAACATTGATTCAACTTAAAATCAGCAGTAGAAACAACTATTTTTCAACCTTTGATATCAGGAGTATATTGGTATTCACCGTGAATTCAACTTCAAACCTTAGTTGAAACAACCATTATTCAATGTTGATTCAACGTTGAACATCAATGTTGATTCAATGTTGGGATTTCAACGTTGATACAAATTTCCAAAATCTAACATAAATTCAACATTTTTTCAACGTTGAAAACAAATGTTGATTCAATGTTGAATCAATGTTGTGTGCCGGCTGGGTAACATCTCTGGTGTGTGACAACAGGCTCCCTGAAGCCTATTTTTTTTCACTCCATCAAGGGGTTGTATTAAAAGCATGTAAAAATACATATTTTTTTTTATTTAAAGTGGAAATGTTGAAATTGTCTATTAAATTTAGTTTGATACATGTACACACTACAGTAAGTCCTTTTATTTTACTAAGTTGGTTGGTTTTTTTTTCAGAGTTAACATAAAGAAAAAAAAACAATGGATGATTTAAACTCAAAGAAGATTTAAATACCACTGAAGAATCAGCATAAACTTTAAAGGAACAGGAATATTTGACTTAGACAGAACCCAGATATATACTCATATATTTGCATGATCAGAAGTAATCGATAAAATAGAATTTTGGAGCTGTTTGTATTGTGTAGAGTCTGTGTGTATTACATGTGGTAGTAAATAGGACACATTATACAAGATTATCTATACAAAAATGTACGTATGTAAAACAATGTGTTTCATTCCTCATAGTCGACTTGCGATTTTTCATGTATAAATCCAAAGAATACAATGGTATGGATATATTGGATTCAATATTCAGTGATCAAAGACCGAAAGATGCGATGAATTAAGTGATTGAATATTTATTTAATGATTCAGAAAGACATGAATAATTGTAGTTTTCAGTTGACAAGAAATCAGGATTCAGCCATACCTACATGTACATATTAAGATGCAGTAAACACTGAAACATAATTGTGAGATCATGGAGATAATTTAATTTAATTGTTTATAATAAAAAAAAAATTAAAGTGAAGTTGTTTATTTTTCAGTACATTGTTTAATGACATGTTATACTATAGCAGGTCCCATAATTGTATGGGAAACAATATTGTTGTAGTTTTATTGGTACTTGTAAAGATATGCCACATTATGACCCAAAGGGGTTTTATATTATACACTACAATACATACACAAACTTTTGATCCATCATTTGTTCATTGGAGGCTAGGTGTTAAGCACCACTTTCAAAAATATTTCAGTTACTACTTTTGTGGTGGAAATTGGAGTACCCAGAGAAAACCACAGACCTGTCGAAAGTCACTGAAAAACGTATTACATAATGTTTTATCAAGTACACATCACCATGTATGGGGTTCAAACTCACAACATAAGTGGTAATACTAGATAGCCAACAATTTCACAGGTAGTTGTAAATTCAACTACCATACGATCACGACGGCTCAAGTACAGTTAAGATGAAAGATAATCGTTTTATTGATATTGGTGGAGTTTATTATTATCACTATTGATAAACTTTCTTTTCACATCAATCAATGAAAATAATTGGTTTGCTGAAAGTATGTTTTTTTAATGTGTCACAGGCATCCATATGAATATGCATACCTTGCGAATGTGAAAAGTTGGGCCATATCCAGATAAATTAATTTTAGAGTCGCATGTCATTTTATACGTATTTTGATTGGTTTCAAAAGTTGATGTTATTTTCATATGTACTGAATCTGAAAATAGACGTCGTTTTCAAGGCGTTTTGTGCCATTATCATCAGGCGATTTTCTTTAAATGAGGCACCTTTGGGGTTATGTAAATTTATTTCCGATTATTTGCCATATTTTGAAAATATTATAACAAAAAAAGTTTGAATTAATTTATAAGGATTGAAATAAATTATTTGTTCGGTTCACTAGAAATAACCCCAATCAGGTTGTACACACCCTTGCGTAACCTGCATGTATTTCTTCATGAACCGAACACAAATTGCGATCCTTAGCAAATTTGGTTGAATATTTGATTGATTATTTTTGTAATGTCAAGTAAGCAGTATTTCATCTATGTACATTTTTTTATATTTTCCTGATGATAATTAAGTTTACAATCAATAATTGATTGTTGAAAGGTGGCATTTGGATAATGGTCATAAAGGAAAGAAGTATAGGATTATGAAAAGAAAGTTAAAACAGTAATGGTCAACAATTCTAAATTGTTGACCATTACTGTTTTAACTTTCTGAATTCCACCAATATCAATCGCCACTCACTGAAACACAAAAAGAAGGGGGACAACACCATCTGATGTTGGAAATGCAGGTCATGGCTTGGGACAGGATAAATGATGGGGTCAGAAAAATGCATTGCAACAGGGTACACCAATGAACACTCCAAACAATTAATGCTTGTTGTGAATATGACATTATCCATACACAAGGAACTTGTTTATGTTCCATCACATGGAACAGTTAACATAATCTAATTAAGAAATAAATCGTGGAAGTCAGAATGTGTTTTCAGTTTTAACATGTGATGGTGGATATTGATGATTCATCCCGAGCAAGAGGCGAGGGAAAACATTTACCAATATCCACCAACCCATGTTAAAACTGAAAATACATTAATTCTGGCTTCCATGAATTATTTCCATTCTGATATGTCTAAGAGTACAAATACCATAGAATACTTTAATTGGAAGACGGAATATGTCGCACTCAATTTATGCTGCCAAATTCGAGCAGACAATAATTCATCGAGATGTACATTTAAGACGGGAAAGTCGGTCACATGTGCATGTGCACGTGCTAATGAGATTATAACCAATCAATAAATCGCTCGTTTGTTCACAAAGCGAAAGAAGTACGTCATGTTATAATTATATTCACTTAATATACTGTATCACCGAAGGTTCCATCTGGCGACACCCTTTGTATGTAGTTTGAATGAGGTTAACTTATGTATACATGACCTTGTCGATCCACAGCCAGTCCTAAGCCTCCTGATATGTAGTAAAATCTTGGACAAATATGAAAAATTAGAAAAAGAAAGATCAGTGACAAACACCTTTTCAATTGCTAGTAACAAAAGTTAGTTCTGTATATCGGATCATTACCAAACTTGGCCACATAATTATCCTGTGGAAGGGGAATAACCCTATGTATTTTGGGGTCATTAGGTCAAAGGTCAAGGTGACCGTTACTATAAATATAATTGTTGATAACAGGGTCGTTTCCGCACGATAACTTTAGTTCTGAATATTAGATCTTTGCCAAACTTGGCCACATGATTCCCTTGTGGAAGGAGAAGAACCCTATTTATTTTGGGGTCAAAGGTCAAGGTCATCGTTACTATAAATAGAATTTCTGACAACAGGTAGGTTTCCGCACGATAACTTTAGTTCTATATATTGGATCTTAACAAACTTGACCACATGATTCCCGGTGGAAGGGGAAGAACCCTATTTATTTTAGGGTCATTAGGTCAGGGGTCAAGGTCACCGTTACTATAAATATAATTTTTGACAACAGGGTCGTTTCTGCACGATAACTTTAGTTCTGTATATAGGATATTTACTAAACTTGACCACACGATTCCCCTGTGGAATGGGAAGAACCCAATTTGTTTTTAGTCATTAGGTCAAAAGTAAAGGTCATCATTACAATAAATAGAATTTTTGACAAGAGGATCATTTCCGCACAATAACTTTTGTTCTGTATATTTGATCTTGACCAAACTTGGCCACATGATTCCCCCGTGGAAGGAGAAACACCCTATTTATATAGACGGGCGTATTTTGTGATGCACACATTTCTTGTTTATCAACGGAGAACACATCTCGCCAATATCGAAGTTGAAATCGACACCCTGCTGTGGGCTTGAGGGCAGATGTGAAAAATCCCACCCAGGCACTTACGTCAGTCAAAGGCCATTGAAATGCATTTGAACGAAATTTTAATTGGCAAGAACTTTTCCATTTGGAAATTTTTGCAGGTACAATGTATTTTTAATGGAGCTTACTCCCCCACCAATATCTGAGTTGAAATTTGACACCCTGCTGTGGGCTTAAGGCATTGGTAATTTAGCAGGTGATTTTAATGCCCCCGCTCCAATATCAAAGTTGAAATTTGACTCCTTGCTGTGGGCTTGAAGTGCAGAATCCAACACAGGTACATACATGATTTAAAGGCCCGGGAAATAACTTTGACGTAAACCCCAAATTGGTAAGACCTTTGCCATTAGAAATTTTACAGGAGCTATTAATTGAGCCTTCCGGGATCCCCCAAAATATAGACTGTAAAATGAATTAAAGGCAAACAATATAAATAAAAATGATATTTAGGAGAATAGTGCAGTCTCTCAAGTCTGTGCCTTACTATTTTTCTCCTACTTGCCCGAAAGCCAAATTTAGAAATGTCTTCTATTTATTCAAGCAAATTCTTTCATAATTTCCACTTGTTCGAATCGGGTTTTACTTGGCTTGTCCTTCGGGCAAGTGGGTTAGCGCAAAGACTAATAATGACAGTTGCTACTGCAATATTTTAAAAATCTAATCCAATTTCAATTTAGCTTATTTCAAATATGACCTAGTTTCTCTATGATTGTGGTAAAACAAATCAAAACGGATGTTATTGTGTGTTTTTGAACCTATTTAACGTACATCGCAATCATGTTAAAATGTTTTGGTTTTTTTTTTTATTGGTTTTTTTTGTGTTTTAACTCCACTTTCAGCAATATTTCAGCTATATCATGGCGACAAGTTTTAGAGGTGAAAGAAGCCAGTGTACCCTGAGAGAACCATTGACCAATGGTCCATGGGCAACCAACTGGTAAATTTTATCACTTTCGATTGCGAGTCGAGTGCACTCTTTTCTGTAATTTACAAGGCCGGGCGCGAACCCACGGCGTATTGGTGATAGGCTTGTATGAGTTGTTAGATAATACAACTACCTAACTCACTGAGCCACCCGGGCCCTGTTTTGTTTTTGGATAATTCCACACATCTATAAATCTTGAATCAATCAAAACCTTTACGGCTTCTGATTACCCTTTTGGTATCTTCAAGCTCTTGGCCATTATATTGTCTGTCCTTCTATGATTTATCGCTTCTGATTACTCCTTTGGTATCTTCAAACTTTTGGCCATTGCATTGTCTGTCCTTCTTCAATTTAAGACTTCTGATTACTCCTTTGGTATCTTCAAACTTTTGGCCATTGTATTGTATGTCATTCTTCAATTTAAGACTTCTGATTACCCCTTTGGTATCTTCGAACTCTTGGCCATTGTATTGTATGTCTTTCAATAATAAGACTTCTGATTACTCCTTTGGTATCTTCAAACTTTTGGCCATAGTACATGTCCTTCTTCAAATTGATTTGTTTTATATTAAAAGTTGCCAATATTCGATGTTTTATACTAATTGCAGCATAAATTTTTCATAATATCATACATGTACGTAAATAGCCTAGAAGGAAGGAAATACGTCGCTGTTTGATTTTCTTGAATCCAGTAAAGAATCCAATGTTCACCCGCACAATATTCATACATTCATACTGTAACAATTTATTTGTTCCTACCTAAAATTATATCCCCCAGATAAAATATCAATGAAATTATATCCATGAGGATAAAATATTCTAAAAAATATTATCTCACATTAATAAATATTATCCCTCTGTAGGATATTTTTTTTCAATACGGATATTTTTTTTTTAAATATTATCCTATGGGATATTATTTCATTGATATTTTATCTGGGGGGATAAAAAAAAAACCTATGATGTATCAATTTATTTGTTCCTACCTAAAATTACCCCCCCCCCAGATAAAATATCAATGAAATTATATCCATGAGGATAAAATATTCTAAAAAATATTATCTCACATTAATAAATATTATCCCTCTGTAGGATAATATTTTTTTTCAATATAATTTCGTAGATATTTTATCCTATGAGGTAATATTTCGTGGACATTTTCTATCTTTATGGATAAATATTTTGAACTTTTTTTATCCACAATGGCGGATATTTTTTTTTAATATGAGATAAAATATCACCTGCATTTGATACATAATTTCACAAAACTTAATCCTATGGGATAATTTTAGGGTTCAATTTTATCCCATGGGATAATATTTTTGGAGGATATAATTTATGTTTACATCATGACCTACACAGTGACCTCGTTCGGTAAAGCATTTGCACATGTGTGAAATATTGTTTGTTGAAACTATTATCTCCCAGGAGCCTGTAATCACTCACCAGGTTTTCAGTTTGACATCTAAAGTTGAAAAAAATGGGGGTGTTACACATAATTTTGAAAGTGGGCCACCCAAAGATCTTTTCAACTCAAATTTCTGAGAAAAAGATTTTGATGTGATTTTTATCTCATAATATTCCTAAATGGAATAAACTGGCTGAAACAATCTCACAGAAAAACCCAGAGCATATGATAAACTACTCATTGCCATGTAGCTGCAGTTAAAATTTGAGTTCATTTTGATTTGTAATAAAGCATAAATTGACAACTAAAGACATTTCTATTTTTAGTAACATCAGCCATTTTGAATGGAGGGCACAGCTGTCGGACACTATATTAAAAGGGGACCACCCAAGGACCATCCCAGCCAAATCTGCTTTAATTTGGTTCAGCGATTTCAGAGAAGATTTAAATGTGATCTTTTATTAAAATACATTTGTATGTCTAATTTGTATATTCGGTATAAATCAGTTGAAAGAAAATTTTCACTGAAAAACCCAGAATAAATGTTAATCTACTTATGGTCATGTAGCTGCAGTTAAAATTTGAGCACTTTTTGATTTAAAATAAAGCAGCAATGGACAATTGAAGAAATTTCTATTTTTAGTAACAGCAGCCATCTTAAATGGAGGGCTGAGCTGTTGGACACAATTTTGAAATGGGACTACCCAAGGACTATCCCAGCCTAATTTGGTTTAATTTGGTTCAGCGGTTTCAGAAGAGATTTAAATGTGATCTAATATCAAAATATGCCTAATTTGCATAATCTGTATAAATCGACTGAAAGAAAAAATTCACAGAAAAACCCAGAATATATGTTAAACTACTCCTTACCATGTACATTTTTTTTGTAGCTGCAATTAAAATTTGAGATCATTTTGACTTATACTAAAGCAGCAATGGATAATTGAAGAAATTTCTCTTTTTAGTAACAGCAGCCATCTTGAATGGAGGGATGGGCTGTTGGACACAATTTTGAAAAAGACCCACCCAGGGACCATCACTGCCAGGTTTGGTTTAATTTGGTTCAGCGGTTTCAGATGAAAAGATTTAGATGTGATCTTTCATCAAAATGTACCTAATTTGCATAATCGGTATAAATCGGCTGAAAGAAAAGTTTCACAGAAAAATCAGGAATATATGTTAAACTACTCATTTCCATGTAGCTGCAGTAAACATTTGAGCTCATTTAGATTTATAATAAAGTAACAATGGACAATTGAAGAAATTTCTATTTTTAGTAACAGCAGCCATCTTGAATGGAGGGCGGATCTGT
>MJUT01059358.1:103472-115503 GCA_002080005.1 Gigantidas platifrons
AAAAAAAAAGGCCCTAGGCTAATCCACTTTTGAGGCCCCTCCCAATGCCCCACCTTCACGACTGGAGGTGGATTGAAGTGTGCTTAATCAATTTCAATAAAGGCAAAGATGATGAGGGGTGGAATGGAACTGTGTAAGGAAAATTACAGAAGAGTTGTTAGAAAGTACAGTACACTATGACAGCATAAGTATGAAAGTCCAATAACAGTGTTAAAAATATGACACACCTTGGTCGGAGGACCCCTAACTTGTGAGGCCCTAGGATTCAGCCTATCGAGCCTATAGGTAAATCCAGCACTGTGTGGCAGTGAGTCGTCTGTGGAGGAAACCAGAATACCAAGAGAAAACTAACCAGTCTTAATTAAATTGATATTGAGTGGGATTGATAATTCACAATCTCAAGAAAGGAGAGAGAGAGTGATTGTTGATTGCCTAATGAGCAATTTCCCCACTATATCATATACATTATAATTTTGATGAGATGTTGTCCCCTATTTACAGGACAAGCATGCTTAGTTTGATTTCTTATGTGCTATCTGACTGGAACATCAGTCTGTGTGGTCTGACATGTTGCTCCACTAACCAGTCTTTTGCTCTTACTCTTTTAAGCTGTGTGCTTGGTGCAGAAGCAGCAAATACCAAATTTATAATTATTGGTTATATCTGACACAGTCTTTAAACAATGATCTACCCCTTGCAAAGCCACTACATCCATGATACAGTGAGAAAGAAAGGGGCGTTAGGGTTAGGATGTTTGACACCACTTTCAACAATATTTCAGTTATATTGTGGTGGTCAGTTTTCTTGGTGGACGAAACTGGTGTACCAGGAGAAAACCACTGACCTGTCACAAGTCCCTGAGAAACTTTACCACATAATGTTGTGTCGAGTACACCTCACCTGAACGGGAATCAAACTCACAATGTTAGTGTTGATAGGCATTGACTGCATAGGTAGTTGTAAATCCAGCAACCATACGATCACGATAACAACGGCTCCGAGAGAAAGAAAGGAAGAATAATAACAATCACAATAAGTCTACACACGTTTTATAGGAGACATAAAACTAGACACAATAAGTCTACACACGTTTTATAGGAGACATAAAACCAGAAACAATAAGTCTACACACGTTTTGTAGG
This sequence comes from Gigantidas platifrons, assembly GCA_002080005.1. NCBI lineage: Eukaryota > Metazoa > Mollusca > Bivalvia > Mytilida > Modiolidae > Gigantidas > Gigantidas platifrons. The sequence goes on from MJUT01059358.1 coordinate 104,615, forward strand.
AGACATAAAACAAGAAACAATAAGTCTCCACATGTTTTATAGGAGACATAAACCAGACACAACAAGTCTACACACGTTTTATAGGAGACATAAAACCAGACACAATAAGTCTACACACGTTTTGTACAAGACATAAAACCAGAAACAATAAGTCTACACACGTTTTGTAGGAGACATAAAACCAGACACAATAAGTCTACACACGTTTTGTAGGAGACATAAAACCAGAAACAATAAGTCTCCACACCTTTCATAGGAGACATAAAACCTGACACAATAAGTCTACACACGTTTTGTAGGAGACATAAAACCAGACACAATAAGTCTACACACGTTTTATAGGAGACATAAAACCTGACACAATAAGTCTACACACGTTTTGTAGGAGACATAAAACCAGCAACAATAAGTCTACACACGTTTTATAGGAGACATAAAACCAGACACAATAAGTCTACACATGTTTTGTAGGAGACATAAAACCAGAAACGATCCAACAATTGGTCTTTCCTTTGATGTATAACCAACCTACAGTCAAACCTGCTTTAGTGACCACCTGTCTTATGTGACCTTAATTTTTATTTCCCTTCACAGTGCATTTCATATCAGTTAAACCTGTATTAAGAGACCACCTGTCTTACTTGACCTTAATTTTTATTTCCTTTCACATCAATTAAACCTGTATTAAGCAACCATCTGTCTTATGTGACCTTAATTTTTATTTCTCTTCACAGTGCATTTCACATCAATTAAACCTGTATTAAGCAACCACCTGTTTTATGTGACCATATTTCACTGTTTCCTTGGAAGGTCACATAAGACAGGTTTGACTGTATTTAAAATTTTTAACAATAAACTTACTGTTTTTCTGGTCCAATCAAAATCATCTTGAGTTGAGTCTACAAAAATACAGGTCTCTCCATTTTCAAAGTCACAAGTATATTGATCTAAGGCTGTAAATAAACAAATTATGATTTAATTTGATTGTGTTTAATGCCACTTTCAGCAATATTTCAGCTATATCATGGCGACCAGTTTTAGTGGTGGAAGAAGTTGGAGTGCCCGGAGAGAACCACCGACCATGACAAGCAACTGGTAAACTTTATCACTTGCAGATGCCAGTCGAGTGTACCATTTTTGGTAATTTACAAAGCCGGGCGGGATCCCACGCCGTATTGGTGATAGGCTTGTATGAGTTGTTAGGTAATCCAACTACCTAACTGATTGAGCCACGAGGCCCTAAACAATTATGAAATTAGAACTAATTTTTGTGATGTTCCTGAATCTCCTTTACAAATAAACTCCATCCAGACCCAGAGTTAAAATTAATTCCCATATAAAAATAGTTCCAGAAACTAAATTTTTAAGTCTTCTCTTCGATAGTAAACTATCTTAAGCTACCTTTCTATCTCTAGGGGAGTTATGGGTTATGGTGTTTAATACCACTTTCAACAATATTTCAGTTATATCGTGGCGGTCAGTTTTATTGGTGGAGGAAACCAGATTGTCCGGAGAAAATCACAGACCTGCCGCAAGTAACTGACAAACTTTATCACATAATGTTGTGCACCTCGCCTTGATCGAGATTGGAACTCAACATCAGTGGTGATAGGCACTGATTGCATAGGTAGTTGTAAATCCAACTACCATACGATCACGGCCACAACAGCCCCTACTAGTGAGGAAAGAGGCTAGGTTCGGCATTGTTGTACAAAAGGTACTCAATATGACAATATAGATCACAAAGATGAAAGTCTACATAGTGAGACAACACATTTACTTCACAACATAATTGAACTTTGGTAGCATGCAGTAAAACAATAAATTATTACAGCCCCCTTGCAATTTAAAGGGGAGGGGGAGGGGTGATATATATTATTTAACAGAAAACATTTGTAATGCTGAGTGAGTGATTGCTGTTTACTGTGAATTCATTTAATTTCGTTGGTACCAATTTTCGTGGATTGGGGAATAAAGGCATTTCGTGAGGTAGTTAAATTCGTGGATTGCCGATTACAAAAAAAAAAAAAAAAAAATTTTGAAATACTTAAATTCGTGGATTTTCACTTCAAATTCGTAGATTTTGCGTGTCGTGATTCTACGGTAAAGTGTTCATTTTAGGTAAATTTACAAGTACCCCAAACAAATATGGATCATTGTGGTATATTATCACCATGTTACAATTTTGATAATTATTTGATTGCATAATTTTGACAGTACCATTTACATTTGTTTCTTAATTAATATTTCACAAAAAGGGTAAGTTTTTTGCTAAATTTCACACTAGGAGTCAAAACTTAAATTATAATTCTTTGTACTCTACGGGAACATGACATGCCATAAATGATACATATAAGAATATTGCATTAAACGGTAAAGAAAAAAGGTGTGAAATTTTACTTCACAGAATTTAAACATCACGTGTCAACAAATTAAAATCCTGACCTCAGGGCGTACATGATACCAGTATACCGACCGTTAATCCGATTATTATCACCAATAAACTTTATGATTGTCAATCAAAATGTTTACACAGCAATTATAAAAGGCGACAATTTATTTGTATCAACACTTCATTAAACAATTCAAAATAAAAGGCCGTTGGCCACTGGTCCCCCGACGCCAAGGTTATATCGTAAGATTAAATTTTGAAACTACTGTAAACTAGAGGGTCAGGTGAGCCTGTATCACACATAATTCTGAAAAGGGACCATCCAAGGACCATTTTGAAGTAAAAAAAGGGGAGTAACTCTGGTTAGATTTGTCGAAAAATCATCATTATCGAACTTGACCTATATATTCATGAGATACAATTACATAACAAACCTAGTTTCAATCTGACTTTTTGTTCACAAGTTATAATTTGGAAACCAAAATATTAGCAATTTTGAAGTAAAAAAAGGGGAGTAACTCTGGTAAGATTTGTCGAAAAATGATCGCTATCGCACTTGACCTAGATATTCATGAGATACACTTACATACCAAACCTAGTTTCAATCTGACTATTTGTTCCCAAGTTATCATCTGAAAACAAAATATTTAGCAATTTTGAGGTATAAAAAGGGGCACAACTCTAGTAAAAATAGTCGAAAAATTGTCATTATCGAACTTGACCTAGATATTCATAAGATACACTTGCATACCAAACCTAGCTTCAATCTGACTTTTCATTCACAAGTTATCATCTGGAAACCAAAAAGCACACGGACGGACGGACAGACGATACCCATTTCTATAGTCCCCTTCGACGAAGCGTCGGGGGACAAATACCGCAAGTTATTACCACAAAATGTTTTCATGAATGTCACAACAATAAACAATTTATTCCAAGAGTTTACATGTTTATCAATCAGAAAATGACACACAGGTACATTTATTTTAGATTTACAAGACATGCATTAGAATGTACATCATGTAACAATTAAGAAATAATTCATGCCGGCCATACTTTATTGTTATTCACATATGGGTAGGCATTATATTCATGAATATTTAACCCCGAACGATAGCGAGGGGTTAAATCTCATGAATATAATGCCTACCCATATGTGAATAACAATAAAGTATGGACGGCATGAATTATTTCGATTCTAATAGGACAAATATGGCAATTTTAAAATTCGAGGCAGTCAATGTTAAGGATCCGTCATCTTGAAAATGTGAAATCCTACATGTCATATGTACAACAATACACACAAATAACTAAAATGCCTACTTTGAAAAGTTATTATAGTTAAATTCTATCTACATTGAAGCATACACGAAGCCAAATAACGTCTGATATTTACATTTTAAACTGGAAGTCTTCATGACGGCACGTTGTTTATGTGCCAAAGTCGTTCAACAATATTTCCCGGAATTGTAATTTTTGTGCTTTTTAGACAAAGGGATATGCAAGAATACATTTTTATGCTCAGCATTGCATTGGAATTAAGAAATAATTCATGCCGGCCATACTTTACTGTTATTCAAATATGGGTAGGCGTTATATTCATGAATATTTAACACCTAGCGATATGTAGGTGCTTTTTTTTTTCACTCAGCGCGCATGTGGCCTATATTTGATTGTTATTCAAATATGCCTTTATTTGTATACCGAATACGGGACGTCATATTAGAATGTTGAATTACCTACATGGCTACAAACGTTTGTGTTGTCAAAACCTTGCTTACAGCCAAACGGAAATCAAATGGGTCATTTTTTAAATTCGTGGTTTGCTGGCACACACGAAAACCACGAAAATTGGTATACCAAGAATAAAAATGAATTCACAGTAACTTCTAATGATCAGCTAAATCATTTTTTTGTGATTGTAAGAAAATTTATACATTTCAATAAAGTGATGATGATGTCCACTTTACGCTAGACCACCACAGTTAGATTTATATAGTGCTAGCTGACTGAAACAACAGTCAGTGGTAGACATGTCGCTCCACTCATACACATTATCCTGATTCTGAGACAACCAGTCTTTGCTCTTACTCCTTAATGCTGCGTGTTTAGTGGAGATGAAGTAAGTACCAATTTAATAGTCTTTAGTTTGACCCGATCGGGGCTCGTATCCCAAATCTAATGCACTCGAGGCGAATAAGCTAACCATTACACCACCTATTTGGTTAAATTTTGTCATACACTTACCACACGTTCCAGGAGTAAGCAAAATGTCATCCAGAGCGATATCTCCTGCATAACTATTTCCTCTTACACCTTCAAAGTATATCTAAAAATCACAAAGATAAACAATCAATTAATTACATGAAGAAACAGGATGATATCTAGTGCATTGTTTGATGGCTCATCAGAATTACCTCCCCTGTCTGAGTTTTCTCCTCAGAATTACCTCCCCTATCTGAGTTTTCTCCTCAGAGTTACCTCCCCTGTCTGAGTTCATTTATTATTTTTAAATCAAGTTTAGTAACCTTTCCGTGGAAGGGTCATAATTAAAAATATTAAGTTGGTCACACCTAATCATAGGACAGAACATTTATGATAAAAAAGTAGATATCCTATTTAGTGCAGATGACGGTCATGGTGAGGTGTACTCGATATAACATTATGTGTTAAAGTTCGTCAGTGACTTGCGACAGGTCGGTGGTTTTCTCCGGGTACTCCAGTTTTCTCCATCAATAAACCTGACTGCCACGATATAATGGAAATATTGTTTAAAATGGCACTAAACATCATAAAATCAAACCAAACCTACCTTTAAATTATTTATAGCTTGAACATCAACTTCTCCTTTCAACCATGTATTTCCTTGTTCGCCAGATTTCGTAAACACATTTGATTTGGCTACATTTTGGCCTTCAGTGTACACATTTAATGTCCCAATATTTGACCCATGCATGTGGTAGTAGAATGACAGACATCTGGGGCCACCTGTAAAAATGAAAGAAAATATGAACGAGTGAGCGACTTGTTTAATGCCAATTCAGCAATTTTTCAGCTATATCATGGTGAGAACAAGGGAATTTTCAATGAGATGATGATGAGGTCCGCTTTGTACTAGACCAACACACTGAGTTGGATTTTTATAGTGCTAGCTCACTGAAATAATAGTTCGTGGATTGCATGCTTAGTGAAGAAGCAACAAATACCAATTTCATAGTCATTGGTTTGACCCGATCAGGACTCGAACCCACAATCTACGGCATTCGAGGCCAGCATGCTAACAATTTTTTTTTATCATATGTCTGAAAGATAATACTTCGTTTATTTTTAAATACAGTCAAATCTGCCCATGCTGTCACCTCTATTAAGCAGTCACCTGTATTTAAAAGTCAAGAGTAAATTGCATATGCATTGAACCTCTTTTAAGAACCCACCTATCTGTTAAAGGCCATTTTTTTCTTGTCTAAAAAGGTGACCTTTTAATACAGGTTTGACAGTACACTTTGGAAATGTAAGAAGGGATTTGATTGGATGAGGAAGACCCAATACTATTTGACAGATTGACTAATGATACATGATTGTAACCATGGTTACTGAAACTAGGAAGTAGTGTTTGTGGTTATGGTCATGGTGTTTAACACCACTTCCAGCAATATTTCAGTTATATCTTGGTGGTCAGCTTTATTGGTGGAGGAAACCGGAGTACATGGAGAAAACCACAGCCTTGCCACAAGTCAATGACAGACTTTATTACATAGTCATGATTGTGTAAAATATTGCATAAAATTTGTTTAATTAAATATAATTTTTTTTCTTAAATGCTATTAGGACTAGTTTGTCAAAATGTTTTTGAAACAGATTGAGAAAATATTACCTGTCAAAGATGCAGTTAATACCAATGTGGCTTTATCATTATTGCGTCTTGGGCTTGACGCTTCAATATATTTATAATGGCTTCCTTCATACGCTTGTGTGGGACCAGTATTAGGACTTGGTGTTGAACCCTAAAATAAAAAACAGTCCAAAACTAGTTATGTCAAACCCTTAGAAGAGTTTGAAGATACCAAAGGGGTACTCTAAATAATTATTTCTCAGATAACATAAAGTGACATTGCAGTCCGGTTGTAGTCAAATAAAATTTTATATACCTCTGTTAACACAAAGTCCCCAATAAGTAACCCAGGACTGATCAAGCTTCGGTACTCTCAAATTATCAAGCATTGGTAAACTGACAAAGAAATCCCAATACTCATGAATTATTCATGAGCAATATTTTAATACATTTCGAATAGATGCAACATATTTTTCTAACAGCCAACAGCCAATCAAAACACAGCTTTAAAAAAAAAAAAAATATATGAAAATTTAACTAATGTAGAAAATGGTGAATTCATTTTTAATATATGTATATATATTCTTACAGCTTTTGTGGTCCAATCAAAATCATCATTTGTGGAGTCTACCATAGAACAACTGGTTCCTGGTTCAAATGTACAAGACTGCATACCAGAAACTAAAAACAAAAATTTCCAATTTCAAAAAAATCTTAAAACAGCATGAAAATTTCTGTTGTATGAATTGTTTTTTTTTTTTTAGGTGTTTAACGTCACTTTCAATAATACTTCAATTATATCATGGTGGTCATTTTTATTGGAGGAGAAAACCGGAGGACCCTGAAAAACCACCGACCTGTCGCAAGTCACTGACAAACTTTATCACATAATGTTGTATCAAGTACACCTCGCATTGAATGGGATTCAAACCCATAACATCAGAGGTGATAGGTACTGATTGCATAGGTAATTGTAAATCCAACTACCATATGATCATGGCCACAACGGTCCCTTCAATTACATGTAGTATGAAAGATCTTAATATAATTGATTTCCAGTGAACTATATATTCTAATGTAGTCAGGGGTGTGGAAATTCCATGCCCGACTTGCCCGACTCGTACACAAAACCGACCGGGCAAGTAAATTTTTGTGCATTGGTTGTCCGTGGACAAGTGAAAATTTGTCTAGTTCTCTTAGGGGGGAATCAAATTTCTTTTGATAATTGTCAAAAGATCATCAAATACCACAGTCTGTAACTATATGTCGGTTAAAAGTTTATGACTAAAAATAGATTGATTGTTTAGACAGACAAATTAGGTACGCAACTTCGGATTTTCAAGCTTTTGCATTAGCATTTCTCATTGACTTGGGATCGACGCCTAGATTTTATCTTCTGTATACTGGAAATTGAATTATTGATTTTTCGAAAGATGGACAAGTTTGTCATAAACCAAGAAAACAATCCATTGCTACTGCTCAAAATAATGATAAACCGCTGAAACAAAAGTCGCAGGCGGTGAAGGACAAACAATACGAAAAGAAACGAAAATGTGATTTTCAACAAACATCGTTAATCGATTTTCCGTGGTTGCGATACAAGGAAACTTTTCTTTACGACTTTAGACAATAAAATTAGCTTTTGCAAATGAATAAATATTTAATTGGAAATAAGTTAAATAATTAACAAATCCACTCAATAAATCAACATAATAAGTAAGGCATAGTACCAATTCAACAAAAAGTCTGGGCAAGTGACATTTTTTTCGGATAAGTAAAATTTCCATTTTGACTTGCCCGGGGACAAGTGCTCAGATCAGATATTTCCACACCCCTGGTAGTTGTTTGATATTCCTGGTTTGTGATTGGACAATGCTGTAATTTTCAAGGTATCAATTCCACGGTTGAAATATCATGAGATATTTTTAGAATTTTAGCTGATTACCGCTGACGCCATCTTGTCAATAATGTGGCAATGCACATGATGACATTAGAATGCAGATAACTGTATGGTATTTGAAAATTTCATGGTATCAATTATCGATTTCATGGTCGCAAATATCAATTTACTGGCTCCGCTATCGGTTCGCCAGTAAACTCAATTTGAAACAATCAAATCTCCAATTAAGGCCGTGAAATTTTCAAATACATTACAGATATCTCCTAATTCATGGGTTCTTAAAAACAGTAGAAGTTGTAAATAGCACAGTCCTTATACTGTCAAATACAAATATTTTGTTGGGAAATGACAATATTTGACCACCTGTGTACTCTTGTGAAAAATTAATAAAAATTTCAATCTTAACACACATGCCCATCATATTCAACATTTATATGAAAAAATTCTCCAAAATTAAAAAAAAGTTTTGTACGAAAAACTGTAGAAGGTTTTTCATTATTTGTTTATATCTGTATTGATGTTGGAGACTTAATTATGAAAAAAAGGGGTATGTTTAACTGTGCAACATTTCTACAGTCCTTTAAATGAAAATTTGAATATACCGGGTCAGAATCAAATTCTTGAATTTACTATATGTATATATATATATACATATACTGACAAATTTACTGGAGGGAAAACAATTATTTAACAGTAAACATTTGTAATGGTGAGTGAGTGATTGTTGTTTAACTTCTAATCATCAGCTATATCATTTTTTTTTTGTGGTTGTAAGAAAATTTATACATTTCAATAAAGTGATGATGATGTCCACTTTACGCTAGACCCCCACGGTTCGCTGGATTTATAAAGTACTAGCTCACTGAAACAACAGTCCNTAGTTGCCAATTTCTAATCTACTGTTCTTTTTAAATAATGGTTTTACTCTGGCTAATTTAAGTTCGTCCGGTACTATCCCAGATGTTATTGATAGATTCACCAGATAAGTTATTGGTTTGACCAGGGCGCTCGCTCCATCTTTAATGAACCTCGCTGGAATGTTATCTAATCCTGTGCTCTTAAAGGAATTAAGATTGCAAAGTTCTTTGTATATAAAGTCTTTATTTACACTTGTTAATTTTAATTCGAGGTTATTATTGGTAACTTTACAGTAGAATTGTTTAAACAGGTTGGAATTAATATCGAATAATCCTGGAGCTGGTGGTAATGTGTCGACAAGAGAAGATGCTACTGTGGTGAAAAAGGTGTTAAAATGATTAGCGATTTCTCTTAAGCTATGGCATGTTTGTCTGGCTACGTTTAAAACGATACCTGCCACATCTGTTTTTTTAGAACTATATCCTAGGGATTTCAATTGTTGCCAGAGTTTCTTTGGAGATTTTTTATTTTCCTCGATCTTGCCCGATACAAAATCGTCCTTAGCGTGTTTAAGTAAGTACCACTTTTATAGTCTTTGGTTTGACCCGACCGGGGTTCGAACCCTCTACTGCACTCGAAGTGAACACTCTTAACCATTACACCACCCATTTGGTTAAATTTTGTAATACACTTACCACACGTTCCAGGAGTAAGCAAAATGTCATCCAGAGCGATATCTCCTGCAAAACTATTTCCTCTTACACCTTCAAAGTATATCTAAAAATCACAAATATCAACAATCAATTAATTATATGAAGAAACAGGATAATATCTAGTGCATTGTTTGATGGCTCATCAGAATTACCTCCCCTATTTGAGTTTTCTCCTCAGAATTACCACCCCTGTCTGAGTTTTCTCATCAGAATTACCTCCCCTGTCTGAGTTCATTTATAATTTTTAAATCAAGTTTAGTAACCTTTCCGTGGAAGGGTCATAATTAAAAATATTAAGTTGGTCACATCTAATCATAGGACAGAACATTTGGGATAAAAAAGTAGATATCCTACTAATAGTGCAGACGACGGTCATGGTGAGGTGTACTCGATATAACATTTATGTGATAAAGTTTGTCAGTGACTTGGAACAGGTCGGTGGTTTTCTTCGGGTACTCCAGTTTCTTCCATCAATAAACCTGACTGCCACCATATAACGGAAATATTGTTGAAAGTGGCATTAAACATCATAAAATCAAACCAAACCTACCTTTAAATTATTTATAGCTTGAACATCAACTTTTCCTTTCAACCAGTTATTTCCTTGTTGGCCAGATTTCGTAAACACATTTGATTTGGCTACATTTTGGCCTTCAGTGTACACATTTAATGTCCCAATATTTGACCCATGCATGTGATAGTAGAATGACAGACATCTGGGGCCACCTGTAAAAATGAAAGAAAATATGAACGAGTGAGCGACTTGTTTAATGCCAATTCAGCAATTTTTCAGCTATATCATGGTGAGAACAAGTTAATTTTCAATGAGATGATGATGAGGTCCGCTTTGTACTAGACCAACACACTGAGATGGATTTTTTTAGTGCTAGCTCACTGAAATAACAGTTCGCGGATTGGCATGTCACCCCACTCGGACACATAATCCTGATTTCCAGCCAACCAGCCTTTGTTCTTTCTCCTTAATGCTGCATGCTTAGTGAAGAAGCAACAAATACCAATTTCATAGTCATTGGTTTGACCCGATCAGGATTCGAACCCACAATCTACGGCATTCGAGGCCAGCATGCTAACAATTTTTTTTTTATCATATGTCTGAAAGATAATACTTCATTTATTTCTAAATACAGTCAAATCTGCCCATGCTGTCACCTCTATTAAGAAGTCACCTGTATT
>MJUT01059361.1:5021-16778 GCA_002080005.1 Gigantidas platifrons
CCTGGCTTGATACCCCTAACACACATACATGACCTCTCACTTTCCTGGCTTGATACCCCTAACACACATACATGACCTCTCACTTACCTGACTTGATACCCCTAACACAGATACATGACCTCTCACTTTCCTGGCTTGATACCCCTAACACAGATACATGACCTCTCACTTTCCTGGTTTGATACCCGTAACACACATACATGACCTCTCACTTTCCTGGCCTGATACCCCTAACACACATACATGACTCCTCACTTTCCTGGCTTGGTGCAGCGCTTCAATAACAAATTGTGGATTTAAAATAGTGTTATAGTGGACGGGGACTGGCCCAGGTGCCCCAAAACTTGAGAATTTACTTAAGTCTGAAAATATTCTCAAATAAGTAACTCAGCCAATCAAATTTGAGTATTCCTATGCCAGGTCAAGGTCAGCATGATGGGTGGACGAGGTGTGTTTTTGGTCTCCACATTTTATGTTTTTATTGCTGGTTATATCAACAACTATTACAAATTGTCAATTCTCCCTACAAATTTAATATGTAGAAATCAATATTTTGACTTTTCTGGTCTAAATTGTTTTCCAAAAAAGTGATTTTGGAAAGGTTTTAATCTGTGATATAAAAATATTTTTGATAGTCGAAGTTCATTTTGATCATGGAACTCGTCATGCACGAATGAAAAATATTTTTGTCAACTCTGGTCAGCACACTTTTTCCAAAACCTCTACCGGGTCTCTTTTCCTATTCTTTCTCTTACAAAGTGGTGATATCCATCCACATCCAGGGCCAAATCCATCTAAACGGAATCCAAAATATCCGTGTAGTAAATGTCCAAAGGGCGTCATAAAAAGTAGTAAATCTATCAACTGCTCTATTTGCGACCAGAAAACCCACATAAAATGTACAAATATCACTAGCAACCAAATTTCTAAAGAAAAAACGCAAAATGATGTACACAATTCTTTTATTTGCGATCAATGTACAATCAAATCCCTTCCTTTTAATCCAAATAAAAATGTTGTAGAAGATCAACATCAGTCTTTTGAAAATAATAATTTTGAATCCAAAACTTCATTTGAAGATTCGGACCATTTTAAATTTTCTAAACAAAGGGGCCTTCATTTTATTCATCTTAATGCTAGGTCACTGCTCCCAAAAATATCAGAATTAAAAATTATTGCATGTAAAACCAAAGCCGCAGTGATATCTATTTCGGAAACATGGCTCGGCGATTCTGTTACCGATGCAGAAAACTGGATTGAAAATTACAGTATTGTGAGGAAGGATAGAACTAGAAATGGCGGTGGAGTTTGTTCTTATATTAGAGATGACATCTCTTTTACTTTAGTACAAGACATCTCAGTCGATGAGCTAGAATCTGTATGGATAGAGTTGTTATTACCTAAATCCAAACCTATAATAGTAGGAACTTGCTATAGGCCACCAAAGCAAAACAATTTGCTGGAACTGTTTGACCTTATTCTGAACAAAATAAGACCGGAGTGTGAAATCATAATTCTTGGCGATTTTAATATTTGTATGAAAAACAAAAATTCTGATATATACAAAAAATACTCGAATATCCTTAACATGTATGCATTGGAACAATTAATTTCCAAACCAACGCGAATTTCATCATCCAATAGTTCATTAATAGACCATATTTTATGTAATACTAGTGAAAAGATTTGCCAATCCGGTGTCATTGAAGTTGGAATTAGTGACCATTTTGCCATTTTTTGCACTAGAAAAACAACTAGAGAACACACAGGTAAGCAGAGTACTGTACGTATACGATCATTAAAACATTATTCACAAGAAGCCTTCATAGAAAAACTTGAACAATCTGACTGGTCAGAACTCTACCTATGCAGAAACGTAAATCAAGCATGGGAAATTTTTCGAAAATTATTTCAATCAACTTTAAATTCAATAGCCCCATATAAAGAAATAAAAATTAAACAGAATTCCGAATCATGGATGACTTCAGAAATTTTAGATAATATTAGAAAACGAGATCAATATTTAATATCATATAAAAAAAACAGGTAGTAAACATTTATATTTGGAAAACTGTAAATTGCGAAATTTGGTACAAAGAAATGTAAAAAAGGCTAAAGAAGAATACGTCGCAAGTAAAATTGAAGAAAACAAAAACGCTCCGAAAAAATTATGGGAACAGCTGAAAACTTTAGGTTATAGTTCAAAACAAGAAAGCAATGCTTGTGTTGTTCTGAAGGTTGATGGCCAAAATTGTCATAATTTAAATGACATCGAAAACATTTTCAATAATTTTTTCACAACCGTGGCATCGAAGCTTGTTGAAAAGTTGCCTCCATCTCCAAATATATTCCACGTAGCCTCTACTCTTTTCCAGCAGTTTTATAGTAGAGTTAATATCAAAAGATTACAACTTGAAATAAGTCTTGTGTCCTAGGAATTTATATATAAGGAATTGTGTCATCTTAATTCATTTAAAAGCACAGGGTTAGACGACATTCCAGCAAAGTTCGCCAAAGATGCGGCTACAACACTAACAAAGCCCATCAATTTCATTGTAAATTTATCAATAACGAGTGGTATAGTTCCCGATCACTTAAAATCAGAACGGGTCAAACCAGTATTTAAGAAAAACAATAGAGCAAAGGTTGGATATTATAGACCAATAAGTATACTGTGTATTATATCAAAATATTTAGAAAAAGCAGTATATAAACAGCTAGAATCATATTTAGTAAAAAACAACTTGCTGTATGAACTTCAATCTGGTTTCAGAAGCGCTTATTCCACCGATACCTGCCTTATTCATCTTTTTGATCATATTAAATCTCAAACATCTAAAGGCCTCTTCACTGGTATGGTAATGATAGATCTTCAAAAGGCATTCGATACGGTCGATCATCAAATTCTTTGCAACAAGCTTCAAGCGATGGGAGTATCTAACATTAAATGGTTTGAATCGTATTTAACAGGCAGACAACAGTTGGTTAATGTGAATGGCACAGAATCGAACCCAGTAAACATTAGCTGTGGTGTTCCACAGGGAAGTATTCTAGGTCCTTTACTTTTCCTTTGTTATGTCAATGATATGTCCATAAGCATTAACTCAGACTGTAAATTACTTCTGTACGCAGATGACAGTACTATTATATTTTCTCATAAAAATCCTGAATTTATCTCTCAAAAACTTGGTCAAGAACTCGAATCCTGTAGTGAATGGCTCGTTGACAACAAACTTTCTCTCCACCTTGGTAAAACAGAATGCATTCTTTTTGGTCCAAAGAGAAAATTAAAAAATGTAACTGAATTTCAAATTAACTGTAATGGTCATATAATAAATTCACAAAATAGTGTTAAATATTTAGGCATTGACATTGATCAAAACCTGTCTGGCGAAAAAACAGCTAACTCTATTATTAAAAAGGTTAATTCCCGGTTGAGGTTTATGTATAGAAAGGCAAATTGTCTATCTGCCGAAACCCGGAAAACTTTAAGTATGGCACTTATTCAATGTCATTTGGATTATTCTTGTTCCTCCTGGTACGCTGGTATAACTCGTTCTTTAAAAAACAAACTGCAAGTGGCACAAAACAAAACAGTTAGATTCATTAAAAGCATGGGCCCAAGAACTAGTATAAAGGAAGCTGAATTATCTAGTCAAGAATTATTAAATATTGAAAACAGAGTAAAACAGCTTCGATTAAACCATGCTCATAAAATCTATTATGATACATGTCCTTCTTATTTGAAAAATAATTTCATCAAAATTAATGAACATCATGCCCATAATACTAGATCAAGTCAGATTAATCATGCTACACCAAAAATTAAAGGCATCGAATCAACAACGTTTTACTACAATGAAATCCATGATTGGAATTCTCTACCCGATTCGATCAAATCCATCAATGATTTACAAAGATTTAAAAAAGAAGTGAAGTGCCACCTGATACATACCAGTGAAGAACAGGAAAGACGTGTCATATCATAATAATGACAATTATATATATAAATATATTTTTATAGATAATGTACTTATTTTAAAATTAAGTAATCCCTCTACCCGCTCATGTTGATCTTTTAATATCCACTTGAACTTTAAGCTGATACTTATAAAGGACCCCATTGGAAATAAGCTGAATGGCTTTCATGGGCTATCCTTGGTGAGAAAGTTCTCAGCAGTTACAATGAGTGGATTGAAGGTTCAGTTAATGATGGCAGTTTTATGTTTAATTTTAAATTACCGAGAAATTTTTAAACACTTGTGTATGATGTTGAAATTTTTAAACCTAAATAGATTTTACCTTTTACCTTTACCTTTACCTTCGTTATTTTTTCTTTGTGGCGCCGGGGCCTGAGTTCACCCTGATTTTGATGGGATTTATGTTGTTCAATCTTTAGTTTTCTGTGTAACATTTTATAGACCATTGTTTGTCTTTTTCTCCTTGTTTCTTTGACCATTGCATTGTTCGTCCTTCATCGATTGACGGCTTCTGACTACGCCTTTGATTTCCTCTCACTCCTCCTTGATTATTAATTGATAGAACTTCATAAACAAATAAACACATATTAGATGTTACAATATCCTTGACTTTAATTTCACAAGCGAAAATTTTCCATAATTTTTCAAAGATTGTCTGTGATATTGGAAAAATAAATATTGCCATACGTTATTTACACGAGGTGACCATGCCCTGTATAATTCCCTTTTACGTACCTTTACATCATAATCTCCTGGTGTTTTATTGTTTGTGTGTAGGGTGTGATGAGAGTTGGAAATGTCAGATAACCAATCCTTGAATTATTCCTCTGTTTCATATATCAAAATGTCATCTTCCCTGGCAGATGACGTAAAGGAAGAAGATCAAAAGTTCGCGACCTATTCAGTGTTAATCAATTGCCTAAGTAGTAAATATATAAATCCAGTGGAAATTTGTGTAGGACATATATCATTCAATACTTCAACGGATAAGGATAATTTTATTCAAAGTGAATATAACATATCAGTTTCAAGAGACGGGCATATTTCTTGCACACGAAAATCTTCATCAGAGCACACATATGGGTACCGCTGCAACAAAGTCACAACGTCCAGAACTTTCTTTTCGTTTGTTTAATGCGATCAATGAAAATAACTTTAAGGAGGCAATCAGGGTAATATCAAAAGGAGCTAATGTTAACTGTATCAACTTCATTGGTGGAACACCATTAATAGAAATTTGTAGAAGTAAGGAACACGACGAACCACAACGCATAACGTTCGTAGAATTTCTCTTGCAGAATGGGGCAGATAAAAAAATGTCAGATATTTACGGATGGACGGCTGAACTTTATGCAGCAGAAAATGGCCATGTCTTAATTGAAACAATGTTAAAAAAATACAGAAATCAAAGCAATAAGCAGTATTGAAAAACGAGGTAAGTTTTATCTTCCAGAAGTATGGCATCAATTTAGCTTGGAATATTGACTAATGTCATTGATAATAACACCACATGTCTGAAGAACCGACACAACAAATTGTTTTATGACAAAGAAAGTTCATGATCTGTAATGCATAGTTATTGGTGGTAATTATTTAAAAACAATTAAAAACAAAAAGATACCCCACTTTCAGAAGTTACAACATTTAATAGTAAAATCGAAGACATAGGTTAAAATATATACCTCTAGCACACATTCATGACCATAGACTGGCTTGATACACTGCCAGAAGTTACACAATGTAATGGTTAATTCATAGACACAGATGTTAAATCGATACCTCTAGCACACAGTCATCACCATGGACTGGCTTGGTACAGACAATACATTGTGTCGGGGTTAAACTAATGTTACTTGATCTTTACTTTTATGTATGTTTGTTGATCGTTGTTTGTCATTTTGTACTTTTTCTTCTGGCCATTGTGTTGTCTGTTCTTCTTCGATATACGGATTCTGATTGCCCCTTTGGTATCTCCAAACTCTTCTTATGGACAATACCCTTTGGAAATCTATGAGGACACATATTGCAATACAAACAATATATTATCATACACACACACCATCTAGTTCACACAGTAACTACTGTTTGTTTTTCTTATGTTTGTATATACTATACCACATATATTTTATCTATATTGGTTTGTTGTTTTCAGAAGATTATGACGAAGTAGAGAATTATAATATAGCCAGCATTTACAGAATGAAGTATGTAGACAAGATAAAGCACAACTACTACAATACTATTGTATGAACTGTAGATATGTATATAGAACAGCAAATGAACATACGAATATATACAATAATACTTGACAAAATGTCATGCAATGAAAGTTGATAGAATGTACAGTTATCTCTCCTATATATATATGTGTGTAGGTTCCATAATGTTGTACAGGTTGTATACATGTCATGTGATTTCTTCATACACAACAAGTATTTTCTGATGTACAAGATCACATTTTGAAATTATTTTGGTGTTAATTGAATCGTGATTACTGTGCTATATTGAACCAATTCATATGCACGTGAATCGTTGGTGTAATGGTAAGTGTGCTCGTCTCGAGAGCGGTAGGTCGTTGGTCCGAGTCCCAATCGTGTCAAACCGAAGATTAAAAAAATGGTATGTGTTGCTTCTCCGCTAAGCACACAGCATTAAGGAGAAAGAGCAAAGACTGGATGGCTCGGAATCAGGATAATGTGTCCGAGTGGGACGACATGTCTGTCTGCGGACTGTTGTTTCAGTGAGCTAGCACTATAAAAATCCATCTAAGGCTGTTGGTCTAGTATAAAGCGGACCTCATCATCACTTCATTGAAAACTAACTTGTTCTCGCCATGATATAGCTGAACAATTGCTGAGTTGGCGTTATACAATAATCACCCACCCACTCATATGCAATGATATGCTCAATATATTTCTAACTTTACATTATATAACTCACATTATGTCTTTGATATCTTCAAACATTTCGTAACGATGAAAGTTAACATTTAATCTCTGTACATAAAGAGGCTATCCCGTTCTGTCTCCTTGATGTCCTACATAGTCTGGGCGGTCTTGGCAGAGTATATACGGTCTACTGGTACAACTAGAAAAATCATCTTACAAATAACTCAGTTCATTTATATTTCATTCCATAGTATATTACTATTTTTTGTTGTTCAATAATTCATTCCAACAAATTGATGATCTGTTAATTCTGCTCTCGTACGAAGACCATTAATGTATTTACATGTTTATTAGTAATTGGTATTAAATATGTTAGTATCAGTTGTACATGTTTATTAGTAATTGGTATTAAATATGTTAGTATCAGTTGTACATGTTTATTGGTGATTGTTATTAAATATACTATTATCAGTTATGTTGTTTTTATCCTTATAGCAATAGCCTAGTAGTCAATGACTATGAACATTAATTGACCCATGTTTTTTTGTCAGTAATTTGTATATGGTAATACGTGGTCTTCTTAGTGGAAGTGAATCTGTCCAGGTTTTTTTATAATAGTTTGTTTATATCTGTATTGACGTTGGAGGTCATATAATCAAGAGGGGAGAATTCAGATAAAATTTAACCTCGCCACATTTTTGTGACTGTCTCAAACCAAACTTTGATTGTTAACATTATATGTCGTTGTCTTTCTTATGCTTTGTTTGAGATGAGAGGTGATTGTTCATTTTGTTGATATTGGTGGAATAGTTGACTCATTTATTAAATTGCTTTTCATAATACTATTTATGGGATGTTTTTTAACAATTATTTTCTTTTAAGTTTGAAACGTGGTTTGTAGTTTTTGGAATTTAGTTATTTAATAGTTACGGTATATATCACACGGGAGTGTACTGCACACAAAAAAAACATGACAAGAAGAGCTTTAGGATACAAAAGGGGTAGTCAGAATCCGTATATTGAAGAAGAACAGACAACACAATGGCCAAAAGAAAAAGGACAAAAGGATAAAAAACGACCAACAAGACACATATGAAACTGAAGATCGAGTAACACGAACCCCACTAAACCCAGGTGTGAACTAGGATGCTCCGGAAGGGTAAGCAGTTCCTGCTGCACTAGTGACACCCGTCGTGTTAAGCTAGTTACAAACCCGTTGATAAGTCACGAACGAGAAAAGGACCGGGAAGTGTTTATGACAAGTGGAACATATCCGTGGTTATTTGCGACACAAATATTCCATAACATTTGCTTGATATTTTTAAATTGCTAAACAAATCTGGAAATAAAAATAAAAATATTCGGGCATTGCTTTAGAGCTTTAGAAAGTAACAAAGCCATTTCAAACCATCCGTAATCTTGATCTTTTATGCTGTGGCCTTAATCAAGGTCAAAGGTCAATGACACCAATGGCGCAGAGTTCCGTTTTTCGCAAAGAAATCCCGTCCTTTTTACGTCCAAGGTTTAACACCGAACGACCAACACGGCGAGTTCCACTAGTGGATCTCAGTATTTTTGTTCTGTTGTTTTGATTGAGATTTAAAATGTGAACATTTGTGGCAATATCCAAGTGATATCTTAATTAGTTAATCTAAATTCAAACTATCTGATGTTTGTAATCTAAAACACATGATGAAATACATTAACCACGCCACTTCTTAATGAAGTGTCTGTAGCAAGGAAAGTTAGTGATATATGTGTATTAGGTGTTATCGATTTTACAATTGTTCCTGTGGTATTTTGTGTTTTTCATTTTAGTTTGATTTTTTTGTATTACTTCGTTATTTCGTTGTTTATGTAGTCAGACTTTACCTATGGTAATTATAATACTCTAAAGGTCAAAATTACAAAATAAAATAAAATAACAGTTCGTTGCCATTTTTGAAAATCACTTTAATGCGCCATAAATATTATCACAAATTGTAATTGATATAATGTTATTGCCATTTTCAGTTCAACGTTTTAACTTTGATGCTTTATTTTATATTTACAACGCATGACTGTATGTTTCCATTTGATCTTCTTGGATGCGTGTATGTTCGCTAGATTAAGTAGGCATTTAAACTCTCGATTGCGTCGTTTCATTTTGTCTTCTTTTTTTTATATTTACAAAATACAAATATATACAACATAATTTCATATAATTAGCTACACTAACAAAGTGTATTTTCCTGTTTATGCTTTATTTGACCCTTAGTGTTGACTCATTTTATTGTATGAGGAAACTAAGTTTTTCACTTAATTCCATCTATGTAGATTGTATATCTTTAAACACATATATATATATTTAAGCTTTCTTTTTATAACAAATATTGCTGTAGCAAATTGAAAAAATGATTAACGTTTGAGAACGGAATCATTACATCAAATAGACTGCATTTGTCTAATAAATCGAACACACCCTATTGTTTTGAGGGTAGTTTTACGACAACAACGTAGCTATTTATTCTTACATAAATTTGTTTGTGTATTTTAATTCTTGGGACCTACAATTATCATCAGATTGTGTTGTTCATTCAAATGGAATTATAGGGAAAATGCAGTTGGATTAATAAATAACATATACACTATGCAAATCTACATTTATTCTTCTTGGATATTATGCGTGTTCTATTTTCTGTTGATTAGGTAAATATTTAAGCACTTGATTGTGTGTTTTCATTTCGTCTTCTAGATTTGTGCGAGTGATCTATCGGTTTAGTAAGAGTTTTCAATTAACGTGTTTCTTGTTTCTGAATGTGTCACGTGGAATCTGCAAGAAAGAACAACTGATCCCACTTTTGTTTTCAGTTTGTCTTACTGGTTTGTGTAGGTCTTTGCTGGCTTTAAAGGAACGACAGACTCGCTGAGTATTATAAAGCTTGCCATCATGTTGTCAAACCGACTGTGTCTGTTTAAAATCAAGTAATCAGTATTACAGCTATATAAATCACATAAGCGAGCTTAAAAACAATACATCGTATGGATGGCTCCAAACATCCAAATATATCGGAGACCAAAGATATCTCCTCCCCTATAACTATTGTATGGTGTGAGAATGAATTTTGTGTTTCATAAATTATGTGGAGCTAGCGGACGCTACTCTCGGAAGGGCTTTACCAGGGTACGTGGAAACAGGGTCTTGTTTCCATACATGCAACTTTTTTTTTTATTTCAGCTGGGTTCATAAATATTATCACTAGTCATCACTTTTGCTTGACTTTGTTAACCATTACTGAATACCTGTATCACAAATGACCACTGATATGTTCCGTTTGTTGTAATCAAGATCAGGTCGAGTGGAGCAGGAACTACCTACGCTTCCAGAGTACCCGCGTTCACTCCTTGAATCTTAGCTAAGTTGAAGTTGTTACTTCGAAAGTTTTACGTCGCCACCATGACTTGATTGACCGTTATGGAATATCTGTGTCACAAATGACCACGGATATTTTCCACTTGTCGTAAACACTTCCCGGTCCTTTCCTCATTCATGACTTATCACCGGGTTTATTACTGGTTTTGTAACTAGACGGGTGTCACTAGTTTAACAGGTACTGCTTACCCTTCCGGAGCACCTGAATTCACCCCCGGATTTTAGTGAGGTTCGTGCAACTCGATCTTTAGTTTTATGTGTATGTTTTGAAGATCGTTGTTTGTCCTTTTGTACTTTTTTTGCCATTGTGTTGTCTGTTCTTCTTCGATATCCGAATTCTGATTACCCCTTTGGTATCTTCAAACTCTTTTTATAATATTTCATAAATAATTTTATTGCATCTACATATTAATTAGGATTAAGTCTGGGTATAATTCGACTTGAGTATATTTTTTACCCACGAATGTATAAGAGTTGAATATGCCTCTGTTAGTATGAAAATGGATAATTTCTGTTCTACTTTTTCAGATTGTTGACTTTTGACATATGTAGATGGAACCTGCAATATGGATAATCTTGCCTACTGTGTTTGTTGCTGCAACCGCCCAGATAGGTGAGTAAACAGTTCTGATTAAAATGTTTCCTTGAAATCCATCTTCATGACATAAATACCATTGAAAATACGACGGGATTGAGGATTGTGGAGGACAGAATACCTCTTACCATACTAAAACATGGGTCATGGCTTAGTATAGACACATACAAATGGGTTGGGTTAACCTGAGTAAATTGGGACACATCCCACCACTTTTTAGGTGATCATTTGTACTGCCCCTCGCATTGTTGTCTTGGTTTGGGATGCATGCTCTCAAATATTTGAAACAGTTAATTTGACAAGATATCATGTGTTTATTTTGGTTAACATGCAATATATAAATGGACAAATTTAAGACACTACATAGAAAACACTCTAATATAGATTTGAACAAGAAAATACTAGAACTGTCCGCATAGCGGGACTAATACCCCCGCTTCACTCTGACTGTGTCCAAGATTATTGAAAACTAAGTCTACATGGAAAATATATTATTTGTCAAATTATAATGTTTAACACATTCAACAAAAATAAAAACGTCGTAGCATAAAAACTGTAAGAGGAGTTGCACGGACAAACCATGTACCCTTTCAGCCAAATTCACAAATAAAAAAAATAACTAAGTTCAACAATCTATATTTTTTGGTAAAATTCATGAAAATCACAATCCTTACAACATGCACATCTTTGATTTGAGTACAAATGTTATGCAATGTAAAAACTTCCTAACTTACAAACTGTAGGAGGATTTGCGCAGACAAACCATGTACCCTTTTTACCATATTCACACAAAAATGGCTAAGTTCAACAATCTATATTTTTAGTAAAAATGCACAAAAATCAAAATCCTTACCACATGCACATCTTTGATATATGTACAAA
>MJUT01059361.1:30385-43385 GCA_002080005.1 Gigantidas platifrons
GCCTATATGACATATCAAAATAGAAACACTGGATATAATATTCCTTTAACATACTTCGACAGAAATCTTCATCTTCATCTGATCCATCTTTGCAGTGCACTACACCATCACAAAAATCTAACTCTACTATGCATTGTATTTCGTCTGCGCAATGAAGTTTTTTGAATCCGTAGTAATATCCACATGGCCGCCCTATATTAGAATGAAAATAGTATAATTGAATGACATGTGCAAGATGTTTCATTCTTTTATGTAACCGGTCCGATTTAATTGTCGTTTATGTGCCCATATATTCAGATATTGAGTATTTTGTATTCTTCTTTATTAACACTGAACCCAGCAAAGCTATTTCACTTTTACATATAACCTCAATTTCAGGTTTTGATGGCAATACATGAAATCTACCTTTACGCGTAGTTCCAGTTTGTTTCATGTCTAAATTACGACATATATATAGTTTCTAGTCTAGATTACAACAACATATTAACTTTACCTTTACGAAAAACCTCCGTTTGTGGTCAGAAGACATGCTTTACTTTTACATAAGGACATGGTTTCTGTACCAGAATATGACAACATAAGTACTTTACTTTTTTACAAAGCCTCTGTTTATGGTCTATTTTAATACCTCTGATCTACTTTGCATTTACACGAAACTTAGTTTCTGTACTGGGTTACACCAACATAACTACTTTATTTTTACGCATAGCACTAGTTTCAAAACTGGATTACGACAAGATAGCTACTTTTACGTTACACACAACTTCAGTTTCCAGTCTACATTTTAACGACAACATGTCTATGCTTTCCTGCGACACGTAGACTCAGCTTCAGGAATATATTACGACATAAATATTTGCTTTATTTTTACATGTAGACGTAGTTTCAGGTTTGGATGAAAACAATTTTTATCTATTGTTTTCTTTTATATATAGCCAGTTGTTTTCTTTTACTCGTAGCCTTAGTTTCTGGTCGAGATTACGGCAAGAAATATATTACGACATCATATTTATATATATTTCATCTTGATACGTAGCGTCAGTATATCTATTGTATCTTTATTCATAGCCTCAGTTGTGGTCACTAGTGATGCAGGAAAAGCTTACGCTTCCGGTGCACCCGAGTTCACCCCCGCTTTTTAGTGGGGTTCGTGTTACTCGATCTTTAGTTTTATATGTATATTTTGTAGATCGTTGTTTGTCCTTTTATACCTTTTCCCTTGGCCATTGTGATGTCTGTTCTTCTTCGATATACGGATTCTGATTACCCCTTTGATATCTTCAAACTCTTCTTATCCTCATTCCGAGGCATACTTTCAGGTCTAGATACATATAATGAAATCATGACTAATTTACTTTTATTTTACCCGTAGCAATAGTTTCTGATCACAATAACAACAGCACACCATACTTACCTTTAAAATTATCAGCATGTTCGTTAGACCCATCGTTACAATTGTCATAATCATTACACTAGAACCACGGAGTTATACATTGTAAGCCGTCACTGCACTTTATTTTGTCATTAAGGCACTTGTAATCTGAATATAAATAAAAGTAAATACAATACTTATAAAAAAACAGAATATAAATTGTGACTGAAAATAAAATGCCAAAGTAGAACAACTACTCAAAAGTTCTAGAAGATATGCTTTGTGACATAAATATATTGATTGGTGTTTTAACTATATTCATGGCCTGAAGAAGAGCGTGGCAATGGGCTAAGCCAACATACAGACGTTTTATTTGCCACAAGATAAAGGGGGAATGCTGACTAGCCCCGGAAGTGTATATATTGCAAATGATCACAAACGAACACAACGAAACATGTGGCCTCATTATATGCTGAATGTTATCTTACGTGAAAGGAGGATAGCATTTTACAATCACGAGATACTCTTTTACCATCCGTTTTAAGAGCGATATGCGTATTTGGTTTGCTCCTCACAATCAGAAATAACGTCGGGGGTAGTGGTGCTGTACTCTGCAGAATATTAGAATAGTTATATTTCTCGACCCTTCGATAAAGTATGTTGCTAATTTTGGTTCAAAAGATTGTTTTATCTTACCCAGGATCATCTAAGTCAATTGTCGATTTACCGATATACATCCGTGTCTTAGTAGTATTCTAAATGAATTTCGCAATAACATATAAAGACATTATTTTTAAATGATACCACAACAGTGATGTATACTTATATAAAAAGTTATTTGATTTTGGTCAAAGATATTTTTTTAAACAGTGACAGGATAGGAAAGGGTGAGAAAAAGGAGTCAAACGCCATTTAACAATCTTGCAC
Source organism: Gigantidas platifrons (assembly GCA_002080005.1). Classification (NCBI taxonomy): domain Eukaryota; kingdom Metazoa; phylum Mollusca; class Bivalvia; order Mytilida; family Modiolidae; genus Gigantidas; species Gigantidas platifrons. The sequence continues at coordinate 32,685 of MJUT01059361.1, forward strand.
CTCTCCCGGTATTAGACACTATATGTCTATATTGCGGTGTTTCTGTGTGGATTGAGGAAGAGTGGCAAGGTAATATCATATAGTGTGATAGCTATGTGATATTAAACATATGTGTAACTGTTTGGCTATCAGAATAAAACACAATATCCAATAATAAGGAAATATCCAGTTAATTATCAAATTAATTATGAAAACTAAAGTTTAAAGATTTTATGAGGGGAGGTTTGGCCCAATACAACTAGTTTAGACCACTTGTTATGGGAGTGTGTTTGTACAGAGGAACGTGAGTGGTCATGTATTTATGTACCGTCTATCCTCCTTCTGCGATTTTTCTATTGGTTGCATTTTGAACCTGCTCTAACAGTGTGGTATTTTATGTTGATCATTTTGCTATAGTCATTTTGAATGTGTTTGTAACTAGATTTACACGACGGATGTCACTAGTGGAGCAGGAACTGCTTACATACTGGCGCACTGGAGTTCATCCCCAGTTTTTAGTGAGGGTTCGTGTTACTCGATCTTTAGTTTTATGTGTATGTTTTGTAGATAATTGTTTGTCCTTTTGTACTTTATCTTTTGTGTTCATTATGTTGTCTGTTCTTATTCGATTGACGGATTCTGATTACCCCTTTTGTAACTTCAAACTCATCTTATCAGAGTCAAATGAAAATACAGTTCTTAAATTTGAATATTGACTTACTTCTACAAAACTCTTCATCTTCATCAGAGCCATCTCTGCACTCGGCCTCACCATCACACAGGTAGTACTCACGAATACAATTATAAAAATCATTGTCCGCACAATATACATGGTTCGTGCCATATAATTGTCCACACGGGCGACCTGAAAGTAATAAATAAAAGAGGCAGGAAATGCTTACCCTTCGCGAGCACCTGGTTTCACAACATATTTGGGTTGCGGGTCTCTGTTGCTCATCCTTTTACTTTTCTGTATTTCTTGAGTATTTTGTTTCGTTTGTCCTGTGTGTTTTTGTGTTTGCTCTGGCATAATGGTGTCGAAAACATAGTGTCGTGTTTTGTTTTGTGTTTCGTCGTCTTGTATGCCCAATGTTGTCATTGTCTCTGTGTTGTCCGTTGTCGGTTTTCTCTAACGTTTATCAATTGCGTAAGGCAGTGGTTGTGGCTTAAAATAAAGGTAGTCTTTATCAAATATATCATCGCCATAATAGGTTACGATGATGATGCCAAATGTTAACTAGACCAATACGTTAAAGATTCAAGGCTTCTAAACCCACCTCTTTGTTTCTTAGCAGATCAATAAACTATATATACTCACTCTAGCAGTTAGTTACATAAAGGGGACATTAGTTCATGTCAACAATGCCAAATTAACAATTAACACATACATACACCTTTTGTTATATAAATATGATTTATTAAACAACACCTGGTGTGTACAGAGACCTGAGACACAAAAACCCACTTAGGGGTCCCTGTTCTAGTATACTTTATTTGCCCAGGGAAAATGCAAGTGAGTAAGTGAACTCCCTGAGTACACACTACGCAATGCAAAAATATTCACCGTAATTTCATGTAATTAAATACATTAACCAACTGTATTATCCTTATTTAACGCTCATTTTGTTTTTATTCATTTTTGCTTATTTTCAAACAACACTTTCATAACGTATGAGGCCACTAAATTTTCCACTTAGTTACATCTTATTGGATTCTATATCTATAAGCAAATATCATAATTTGTATTTAAACTTTATTTTATAACAAATATAACCATAGAAAATTGAAAAACTACACAAACACTGTTTGACGTAAAGAGAACTACATGCCAGTTATATTCATGGCCAGAAAAAGTATATAATGGATACACAATGTAGAATATAATTAGTGACAATGGGTTCCTCTTGGTTAAGGTGAAGACATCACTTCGAAAGTATTACGGTCGCCACCATGACATGGTTCTTTCCCCATTCACGATTAACACGACAAGGTGCCACTAGAAGAACATGAACTGCTTAACCATCCGGAACACCTGAGGTCACCCACGGTTTTTAGTTTTAATGAGATTGGTGGTACTCGATTGTTAGTTTTATTTGTATGTTTTCTAGATCGTTGTTTGTCATTTTGACTTTTTCCTTTGGCAATTGTGTAGTTTGTTCTCTTTCGATGTGCGGTTTCTGATTTCCCGTTTGGTATCTTAAAACTCTTTGATGACGACTATAGACGAATGTTTTGATTGCCAAGCGCTACACCGGGTGAGCATGGATAAAATTAACAAATGTTTCCTTAAATTAGTCCATCAAGCCTTTCACTTTAGAAATCCTGTAATATATACTTTTATGTTTAAGCTAAGTTTGTAAAGTTTGTAAAATGTTTTCCATTGTTTAAATCTGGATATTTCACATGTTATGGGTATTTTATGTAACCAATACGAGTACAAGGCGCTTCTTTACAGTTATGGCTAAATTATTTGTGAGGGTATTTTATGTGAGATCTTTATAAAATATACATTTGTACAATGTATATTAATATACCCGTCTTTGATAATTTCTTATGATAACCTCACAACTTGAGAAGATACGACGATTTATCAGTTAAAATCTTAAAGCTTGAAATTTATATTTTCTTGTTCAAATCTATATTTGAGTGCTTTCTATGTAGTGTCTTAAATTTGTCCATTTATATATTGCATGTTAACCAAAATAAACACATGATATCAAAACTTTCGTTTTATCTTGTCAAATTAACTGTTTTAACTATTTGAGAGCATGCATCCCAAACCAAGACAACAATACGAGGGGCAATACAAATGATCACCTAAAAAGTGATGAGATGTGTCCCAATTTACTCAGGTTAACCCAACCCATTTGTATGTGTCTATACTAAGCCATGACCCATGTTTTAGTATGGTAAGAGGTATTCTGTCCTCCACAATCCTCAATCCCGTGATATTTTCAATGGTATTTATGTCATGAAGATGGATTTCAAGGAAACATTTTAATCAGAACTGTTTACTCACCTATCTGGGCGGTTGCAGCAACAAACACAGTAGGCAGGATTATCCATATTGCAGGTGCCATCTACATATGTCAAAAGTCAACAATCTGAATACGTAGAACAGAAATTATCCATTTTCATACTAACAGAGGCATATTCAACACTCATACATTCGGGGGTACAACAAATACTCAAGTCGAATAATACCCAGACTTAATCCTAATTAATATGTAGATGCAATAAAATTATTTATGAAATATTATAAAAAGAGTTTGAAGATACCAAAGGGGTAATCAGAATTCGCATATCGAAGAGGAACAGACAACACAATGGCAAAAAAAGTACAAAAGGACAAACAACGATCTTCAAAACATACACATAAAACTAAAGATCGAGTAGCACGAACCCCACTAAAATCCGGAGGTGAATTCAGGTGTTCCGGAAGGATAAGCAGTACCTGGTACACTAGTGGCACCCGTCGTGTTAATCTTGTTACAAAGGCGGTGATATGTCATGAATGAGGAAAGGACCGAGAAGTGTTTACGACAGGTGCAACATACCCATGGTCATTTGTGACACAGATATTCCATAACGGTCAACCAAGTCATAGTGGCGACCAAGCAACTTTAGAAGTGATGACTTCAACTTAACTAAGAAGAAACTTTGTTCAGTAGGTCCCTTGTTGTCAGCAACCCACTATCAAGGAAATCCTGATAGTAATCACAAGCTCTGGACTATCTAATCAACTGAGAAATATATGCTGCATATGCTTGCTTTTACTTTAATATATTGATATTGAGAGCATACATTTGTTCCGCCATGTATATCCAATAAAATAGTATTTATAAGAAAAGCTTGAAGATATTAAAGTGGTAATCAGAAATCGTAAACAGACGAAGGAAGGACAATACCATGGCCAGAAGAAAAGAGAAAAAAGGACAAATAACAATCTAACAAACACTACACAGAAACCAAAGGATTTAGTAACACGATCCCTACTAAGATTCAAGGAGTTAACGTGGGTAATCCCGAAGCGTAAGCCATTCCTGCTCCACTAGACCGGATCTTGATTAAAACAAACGGAACATATCAGTGGTCATGCGTGATACAGATATTCCGTAATGGTTAACAAAATCATGTTGGCGGCCGTAAAACTTTAGAAGTGATAACTGGTGATAATATTTATGATGCCAGCTGAAATAAAACAAACAGTTGCATGTATTGAAATAAGACCCTGTTTCCACGCTACCTGGTAAATCCCTTCCGAGAGTAGCGTCCGCAAGCTCCACATAATATATGAAGCATACAATTCATGAAGGAGGGCTTTATAATACTCAGCAATCTATCAAACACAACGCATGACGAAACCTGGAAACGAACACCAATCAAAAACACAAAATCTATCGTTCTTATATATTTAAAGCCAGCAAAAAAGTACACAAACAGTAAGACAAATTGAAAACAAAAGTGGGGTCAGTTGTTCTTTCTTACACATTCCACGTGGCACATTCACAAACAAGAAACACTAGTTAGTTAAAAAACTCTTTCTAAACCGATAGATCACTCGCACAAATCTAGAAGACAAAATGAAAACACAGAATCAAGTGTTTCAATGTTTACCTAATCAAAACAAAATAGAACATACACATAGTATCCAAGAAGACAAAGATTAGATTCGCATAGTATATATGTTATCTATTAATCAAACTACATTTCCCCTGTAATTCCATTTGCATGAATATTGAAACATAATCTGATGTTAATTGTTGGTCCCAAGAATTACAATACAAAAACAATATATGTTAGAATAAATAGCCACGCTGCTGTCGTAAAATTATCCTCAACACAATAGGGTGTGTTCGATTTATTATGCAACTGCAGTCTGTTTGATGTAGTGATTCTGTTCTCAAATCGTTAATTAATTTTTCAACTGGGTACAGTAATATTGGTTATGAAAAATAAAATAAAATAAAAAATATGATATTTGGTTAAAGATATAAAATCTAAAAAGATGGAACTAAGTGGAAAGCTAGGGGTCAAATAAAGCATAAACAGGAAAATACAGTTGGCTAATGTAGTTAATTATATGAAATTAGGTCGTATATATTTGCATTTTGTAAATATAAAAATATATATATAAAAAAAGACAAAATGAAACGACACAATCGGGCGTTAAATGCCTACCTAATCTAGCGAACATACACGTATCCAAGAAGACCAAATGAAAATATACCGTCATGCGTTAACATGAAGCATCAAAGTTAAAACGTTGAACTTGAAATGCCACTAACATTATATCAATTACAATTTGTGTGGTAATACTTATGGCATATTAAAGTGATTTTCACAAATGGCAACGAACTGTTATTGTTTTATTTTTATTTTATAATTTTGACCTTGAAATTATTATAATTACCACAGGTCAAGCCTGACTACATAGACAATGATATACCGAAGTATTACAAAAAAATTCAATATTGAACGTAATTATCAAAAATAAAATGGAAAACACATATATATCATCACTAACTTTCCTTCGTACAGGCACTTTATTACACAGTGGAGTGGTTAATGCATTTAATCCTGTGTTTTAGATTACAAACATCTGATAGTTTTAATTTAGAAAAGATTAACTAATTAAGAGGTCACTTGGATATTGCCAGAAATTTTCAAATTTTAAATCTCAAACAAAACAACAGAACAAAAATATTGATAAGACATCTGGTGCACAGGAGGATAATCAGTGTTATTGCATATCAGTATAAAAATCATACATTTAATTGGCTGAACAGTCTACACGTGACCGTCACTATTTCATGATATAGACTTCAATGCTGATCAACCGGTCCAAAAACCGTGTATGGACTGGTACTACTGGTCAATACACGGTTTTTGGACCGGTCGTGCATTTGGTCAGATTGAATTACACTCAGATTATATAAGAAACTTTTGAATGTGTGTGCAATGGTATAATCCAAAATTTAAATTTAAAATGTTCTTTTAATCATATCTGAAATAGTTATTGTTTTGTTAGTAATATGTGTTGTTTATAATATCGCAAACTATCATTACTTTGTTTTCAAATAATATACTTAGATTTTAAAATATATCAGAATTTTTTGGGGAAAAACGATTTTTAACAAAGGGAGAATATAGGTTTTACACAAGATAAATAAATAAATGAATTTACAATAATAATGTCGACCTCACTAATTTTAATATCTTCAATATATATTTCAAGAATTTATCATTTTACTTGGGACATTACCTAGTTTTTTTTTCTTTATGTAACTGCTCAAATATAACAAATAAGACCAAAATTGAATCAAATTTGTTTATATTATAAATCTTTTAACATGTGTAACATGATATAATCCAAATTTTAAATTCATTAATTTTATTTTAATAATATCAAAAATAGTAATTGTTTTTTTGTCTGAAATATATGTTCTTTTTAATATTGTAAAATATCATTGTTTTGTTTTTCAAATAAAACATTGAGATTTCAAAATATATCAGAAGTTTGGAAAATTATGATTTAACACAAAGGGAGAATACTCTGTAGGCTGAAATATATCTGTGCAATTATTTTGTGTGTATCATAATCCTGTTCTTAAATGCAATAAACACAATAGTTACTGATGTGGAGGGCAATATCAGGATATCCAGACTGCCCTTGGGCAGTCTATATATCCCGATATTGCCCGCCATATCAGTAACTATTATATAATTAGTGATCCACTAGTGGAACTCGCCGTGTTGGTCTTTCTGTGTTAAGCCTTATACGTAAAAAGGACAGGATTTCTTTGCGAAAAACGGAACTTGGATTCTGCGCCATTGGTGTCATTGACCTTTGACCTTGATCAAGGCCACAGCATAAAAGGTCAAGATTACGGGTGGTTTTAAATGGCTTTGTTACTTTCTAAAGATCTAAAGTAATGTTCGAATATTATTATCTATATGCCAGATTTTTGTTAGCATATAGGAAAATATCAAGCCAATGTTATGGAATATTTGTGTCACAAATGACCACGGATATGTTCCACTTGTCATAAACACTTTCCGGTCCAATCCTCGTTCATGACTTATCACCGGGCTTGTAACTAGATTAACACGACGCGTGTTACTAGTGCAGCAATAACTGCTTACCCTTCCGGAGCATCCGAGTTCACACCCGGTTTTTAGTCGGGTTCGTGTTACTCGATCTTCAGTTTCATATGTATGTTTTTTGTTGATCGTTTTTGTCCTTTTGTCCTTTTTCTTTTGGCCATTATATTGTCTGTTCTTCAATATACGGATTCTGACTACCCCTTTGGTATCCTCAAGCTCTTCTTGTCATGTTTCTTTGTGCAGTACACTCCCGTGTGATATATACTGTAACTATTAAATAACGAAATTCCAAAAACAACAAACCACGTTTCAAACTTACAAGAAAATAATTGTTAAAAAACATCCCGTAAATAGTATTATGAAAAGCAATTTAAAAAAGTGATAGTCAACCATTCCACCAATATCAACAAAATGAACAATCACCTCTCATCTCAAACATAGCATAAGAAAAACAACGACATATAATGTTAACAATCAAAGTTTGGTTTGAGACAGTCACAAAAATGTGGCGAGGTTAAATCGGTTAAATTTTATCTGAATTCTCACCTCTTGATAATATGATCTCCAACGTCAATACAGATATAAACAAACTATTAAAAAAAACCTGGACAGATTAACTTCCACTAAAAAGACCACGTATTACCACATACAAATTACTGACAACTGACCAAAAAAAAACATGGATGGGTGAATTAGTGTTCATAGTCATTGACTACTAGATAGGAAGGTAGACTTTGTTGGTTAAAGGCCAATGCAATAAGGATAAAAACAACATAACTGATAATAGCATATTTAATAACAATCACTAATAAACATGTACAACTGATACTAACATATTTAATACAAATTACTAATAAACATGTAAATACATTAATGGTCTTCGTACGAGAGCAGAATTAACAGATCATCAATTTGTTGGAATGAATTATTGAACAACAAAAAAGAGTAATATACTATGGAATGAAATATAAATGAACTGAATTATTTGTACGATGATTTTTCTAGTTGTACCAGTAGACCGTATATACTCTGCCAAGACAGCCCCGATTATGTGGAGCATTAAGGAGACAGAACGGGATAGTCTCTTTATGAATAGAGATTAAATGTTAACTTTCATTGTTACGAAATGTTTGAAGATATCAAAGACATAATGTGAGTTATATATTACATAATTTAAAGTTAGAAATATATTGAGCATATCATTGCATATGAGTGAGTGGGTGATTATTGTTTAACGCCAACTCAGCAATTTTTCAGGTATATCATGGCGAGAACAAGTTAGTTTTCAATGAAGTGATGATGAGGTCCGCTTTATACTAGACCAACAGCCTTAGATGAAACAACAGTCCGCAGATAGACATGTCGTCCCACTCGGACACATTATCCTGATTCCGAGCCATCCAGTCTTTGCTCTTTCTCCTTAATGTTGTGTGCTTACCGGAGAAGCAACACATACCATTTTATTAATCTTCGGTTTGACACGATTGGGATTCGAACCCATGACCTACCGCTCCCGAGACGAGCGCACTTCCCATTACACCAACGATGCACGTGCATATGAATTGGTTCAATATAGCACAGTAATCATGATTCAATTAACACCAAAATAATTTCAAAATGTGATCTTGTACATCAGAAAATACTTGTTGTGTATGAAGAAATCACATGACATGCATACAACCTGTACAACATTATGGAACCTACACATATATATAGGAGAGTACTATTGTATATATTCGTATGTTCATTTGCTGTTCTATATACATATATACAGTCCATACAATAGTAGTATAGTAGTTGTGCTGTATCTTGTCTACATACTTCATTCTGTAAATGCTGGCTATATTATAATTCTCTACTTCGTCATAATCTTCTGAAAACAACAAACCAATTTAGATAAAATATATGTGGTATAATATATACAAACATAAGGAAAACAAACAGTAGTTACTGTGTGAACAAGTTGGTGTGTGTGTATGATAATATATTGTTTGTATTGCAATATGTGTCCTCATATATTTCCAAAGCGCATTGTCCATAAGAAGAGTTTGGAGATACCAAAGGGGCAATCAGAATCCGTATATCGTTGAAGAACAGACAACACAATGGCCAGAAGAAAAAGTACAAAATTACAAACAACGATCAACAAAACATACATAAAACTAAAGATCGAGTAACATTAGTTTAACCCGGACACAATGTATTGTCTGTACCAAGCCAGTCTATGGTAATGACTGTGTGCTAGAGGTATCGATTTGACATCTGTGTCTATGAATTACCCATTACATTGTGTAACTTCTGGCAGTGTATCAAGCCAGTCTATGGTCATGAATGTGTGCTAGAGGTATCGATTTTAACCTATGTCTTCGATTTTACTATTAAATGTTGTAACTTCTGAAAGTGGGGTATTTTTTTGTTTTTAATTGTTTTTAAATAATTACCACCAATAACTATGCATTACAGATCATGACAATTCCTTGTCATAGAACAATTTGTTGTGTCGGTTCTTCAGACATGTGGTGTTATTATCAATGACATTAGTCAATATTCCAAGCTAAATTGATGCCATACTACTGGAAGATAAAACTTACCTCGTTTTTCAATACTGCTTATTGCTTTGATTTCTGTATTTTTCTAACATTGTCTCAATTAGGATATGGCCATTTTCTGCTGCATAAAGTTCAGCCGTCCATCCGTAAATATCTGACATTTTTTTATCTGCCCCATTCTGCAAGAGAAATTCTACGAGCGTTATGCGTTGTGGTTCGTCGTGTTCCTTACTTCTACAAATTTCTATTAATGGTGTTCCACCAATGAAGTTGATACAGTTAACATTAGCTCCTTTTGATATTACCCTGATTGCCTCCTTAAAGTTATTTTCATTGATCGCATTAAACAAACGAAAAGAAAGTTCTGGACGTTGTGACTTTGTTGCAGCGGTACCCATATGTGTGCTCTGATGAAGATTTTCGTGTGCAAGAAATATGCCCGTCTCTTGAAACTTATATGTTATATTCACTTTGAATAAAATTATCCTTATCCGTTGAAGTATTGGATGATATATGTCCTACACAAATTTCCACTGAATTTATATGTTTACTAATTAGACAATTGATTAACACTGAATAGATCGCGAACTTTTGATCTTCTTCCTTGACGTCATCTGCCAGGGAAGATGACATTTTGATATATGAAACAAAGGAATAATTCAAGGATTGGTTATCTGACATTTTCTACTCTCATCACACCCTACACACAAACAATAAAACACCAGGAGATTATGATGTAAAGGTATGTAAAAGGGAATTATACAGGACATGGTTACCTCGTGTAAATAACGTATGGCAATATTTATTTTTCCAATATCACAGACAATCTTTGAAAAATTATGGAAAATTTTCACTTGTGAAATTAAACTCAAGGATATTGTAACATCTAATATGTGTTTATTTGTTTATGAAGTTCTGTCAATTAATAATCAAGGAAGAGTGTGGGGAAATCAAAGGTGTAGTCAGAAGCCGTCAATCGATGAAGGACGAACAATGCAATGGTCAAAGAAACAAGGAGAAAAAGACAAACAATGGTCTATAAAATATTACACAGAAAACTAAAGAT
>MJUT01059361.1:63548-78888 GCA_002080005.1 Gigantidas platifrons
ACCCATCATCAGGTTTCAGGCTATCTTATTTATGATGTACAGTATTTTGTTAACAGGGAACACTATTTTAATTTACTAGCAGTCGTTTCTTAGTGTGAATAATTTATGTAAATATTTGTTATTCAAACTCTTAACAACAATGAGGAGACATTGAAAGACAATGAATTAAAAAATTATAAAATGAGCAAGAAATATAAAATAAGAAGAATATGAGAATACCAAAGGGGTAATCAGAATCCGTATATCGAAGAACAGACAACACAATGGCCAAAAGAACAAGTACAAAAGGACAAACAACGATCTACAAAACTAACGCTCGAGTAACACGAGTACCACGGTAATCCGAGGGAGAATTCAGGTGGTCCGAAAGTGGAAACAGTTTCTGCACCATTAGTGACACCCGTCGTGTTAATCTAGTTACAAACCCGGTGACTTATGTTATTAAAGTGCTAGACAGAGTATAAATCAGATGACGGGAATGTAATATTATCAACCCTGCATAGGACCTGAATATCTATTTTATTATGGCGCATATCTTTTAATTAAATTCAAACATTTTCATGATGTTTTTCAACATGATGGAAGTATGTTTCCGTGTCGGACGTCGCTTTGTCGAATGCGGTAGATCGTGAGTTCAAACCCTATTGGTTCAAACCAAAGACTATAAAATTGGTAAGTGTTGCTTCTCCGCTAGTCATGCAGCATTAAGGGGAAAGAGCAAGGACATGTTGGCTCGGAATCAGGATAATGTGTCATAGCGGGGCGACATGTCCATCCTCGTTTCAGTGAGATATCACTTTAAACATTCAACTAAGGGTATTGGTCTAGTACAAAGTGGACATCTTCATCATCTCATTGAAAATTAACTTGCTCTCGACATGATATAGCTGAAATTTGATAAACAACAATCACTCACTCACTCTGTAAAGTTCACCTTTCACACATTGGCGAAATACAAAGATTACAAGGACCTTATTAACAAATACAAAAAAACAAGCAAAACAGACAAACCAACAAATTAGCTACACGCACCTGCTTGATATGACGTCATCTGTTTGACCATTTGACCATTGTAAACACCTATATTTGTAAAGTACATTTATTAGTTATGTCTATTATAGAAGACCTGCTGATGACTGTCTGATGTACGACGACCATTTGCCGTAACTTATTTTTTTTAGCTGAGTTTCATTTGTTCGTTTTACGAACATATCCTTTTCTCAACGTGAGTTCATTATCTTGCTGTACGCTTGTACTGCAACAGTTTCACATTCAATACCATGTTTCATAGCTCTTGTTTGTATCTGTCGAGCTGACTACAAGCGTTGGCAAGTTTCTCACCATCTGAAATGACAAAATATTTGCAATACATATTTGCAAAGGAAATTAGGAGATATCAGTTTGTAGTGTCACATACACTGAATATGCATACACATAACAGACACAATATCACTATGGAATATCTCAAAAGGGGAGTGTGCTACGTTACCAACAAAACATGTCTCATAACGATGGACAATAACTTGTTACCAGGCTTGTCATTAAAAGATGTAATGCTTTGTAATCTAATAACAGTCATCAGTGAAAACATTTTTTTCAATTCACTGAAAGGGACACAAATTGAAAGTAAGGAAATAAAGGGAAGTACCCGTCTTCAGTAATGGAGAAAACACTCCATCTGTAGATTCTTAAAAATAATCAACGAGATCCTAAGAAAAGGTTCAAGATACCAAAGGGGTAATCAAAAACAGTATATCGGAAAAGAAGAAAACACAATGACCAAAATAAAAAGGACAAACAATGATCTAGGAAACACTACACATAAAGTTCAAGACCGAGCAACACGAGTCCCACTAAAACCGGTGGGGAACTCATGTGCTCCGGAAGGGCTAGAAGTTTGCGCTCCACTGGTGACATCTGTCGTGTTACTGCTAAACGACACGAACATCATCTGATATTGAAATCGCCTTGGGCGCCAGTATACGTAGATAAATACAAATAACACAGATAAAATATGAACCCTCTATTTAATCTTAATAATATGTTTTTTTGTAAAGAAAAACCATCATGAATCTCTGATATTCCTCTTTGTTTTCACCATAATGGATGGATGTTTAATCTTTAGTTATCACACAAAGATTACAAAGGCTAGGTTTCTACTTTCATGACACCCTATTCGTGTGATCACCCCATAATCAGGATGTTTTGTTAATATGTTATGGAAATATTTATATAAGACCTAAAGGTGATGAATGTCTGATGAAAAGTTTCTTAGAAGAATCAATACAAATATTATCAAGGACATGTATCATATTTCATTATAATGTGACGTCTATAAAACGGCACACATGATATTACTCAATATTATACTTTATGCAAATTTCTAGACTATTGATACAATGCCGTTGGTCGATTAGAAAATGGTATTTTTCACTAATTTTACGAAGCTCCACCTTCGTATCAATACCACATCCTGTAGCTCCGCCTCCTTCTAGCAACGGATGGTATTTTGTGTTGGCAACGGGTGTTATTGCAATACCACCCTCTGGACCGGAAACAGTTCATTCAGTCAAAGTTTTTAATTTAGTTTTACAAATAAATAAACAAACAGACGACAGTACGCTCTAGGACATTCAGGCCACATTAACATGGCTTTTGTCGATATAACCGAATATAATATTCAGGATTTGTTGACAAACAAGGACAGTAAGGAAACGAGGAGACAAGTGGACATATGTCAGATGTGGGAAGTTATAATGAAAAAAATTCCAGCGATATCAATACCACAAATGTAGATTTTCTTTTTTCCGATACTGATTTACAAGCACTGCAAGCTGTTTGACAATGATTTTGAACTGCAAAATGTACCTCCTGCAAATGTAAAATTTGCGCAGATAATGTTACCCATATTAAAATCTCCAACAAGCTTACCCCTTCCATAAATTTTTCTATTCTAATACGACATGTACGGTAAATTTTTAATCCACATTCCTTTATAGTGTACCCATATTAAAATCTCCAACAAACTTACCCCTTCCATAAATTATTTCTATGACGTGCTGTTTTGGCTTTGTAAACAAAAGGGTACAATAGAACAGCCAAATACGTCGTGATCATCAGCGCATGTAAGTCGTAATAAATCGGGGATTTTTTTATATCCTTTTGTTACAAAGCCAAAACAGCAGGTCATATTAGAATTCAATTTTTATTCAAAATGATGGCTGTGATTCAAACATTTTTATATTGTTACAATTTTACACCATTGTTACAGTTGTTTTTGTTTCCTTGTTAATTAAAAGTTTATTAAATTAGATATTGTAATTTAGTTCTTAGACGTTAAATCAGTATTAAAGCAACACACAACATTGACAATGTAATACCAGAGCATTCAGTATAATATAAAACATGCTGCCTTTAGTTTCGGGTGTTATGGTAGATTACCACACTCAGAAAACAACAATATCACCCTCGACTTCGTCTCGGGTGATATTGGTTTTCTGAGTGTGGTAATCTACCATAACACCCTCAATTAAAGGCAGTATGTTTATAATATCTCTATATTTAGCGCAAGTGCGGTACACAACAAATCTGGTTGTTCCATGTGACTCCCGCTGTTAAATTTTGTGAGTGAGCTGCCTGAGTTTATACATACATAATTTCCTAAGAACACAGTGTTTAATCCTTATAATTCTTATTCTTGGACATCGTGTTTGTTTTCGACGCTAAATAATATTAAAGAAATACCGAAGGAGAGCCTCATACCATACACATACGATTGTAAACTGAAAAAAATCCGCGAAATGTTATTGACGACTTTGGAACATAATCAACATGACGTCATTGGCGTCATATGAAGACTTCCAGTTTGAAACGTAAAGATTATACGTTATTTGGCTTCGTGTACGCTTCAAGTTTGATACAATTTAACTAAAATAAGTTTTCAAGGTAAGCTTTTTAAAATATTGTTTTATTGTTTTAAAATATCTCGTTCAAAAACAAATAATTCAAAATCAATTCAAAATTTCCGAAGGAGGTAAATTGAACAGCCACCAAATGCCGTGTGTATACAGTTCATGAAAGGTTAAACATTACCATATTTGTCCTATTAGAATCGAAATAATTCATAGCAGGCATAGAATTGTGCAAATTTACATATAAAGGCCCAGCCCATGTGTAAATTTGCACAACTCTATGCCTGCCATGAATTATTTCTTAAACAACAATCCATTCTCAATTTCCAGAACATATGAGGTACATATACATTTACATGTAGTTGTTTCCACGTGTGAATAATTTATGAAAATGTTTATTGTTAATAAACCGCAGCAATAAGGAACGCAATCACAGAAAAGACCGATTATACCAAAGGGGTAATCGGAATATACCAAAGAGGTAATCAGATGATACAAAAGGGATAATCAGAAGATACCAAAGAGGTAATCAGATGATACAAAAGGGGTAATCAGAAGATACCAAAGAGGTTATCAGATGATACAAAAGAGGTAATCAGAAGATACCAAAGAGGTAGTCAGATTATCCCAAAGGGGTAGTCAGAAGATACCAAAGGAGTAACCAGAAGATACCAAAGAGGTAGTCAGAAGATACCAAAGAGGTAATCAGATGATACAAAAAGGGTAGTCAGAAGATACCAAAGGGGTAACCAGAAGATACCAAAGAGGTAGTCAGAAGATACCAAAGTGGTATTCAGCAGATACCAAAGGGTTAATTAGAATATATCAGAGAGGTAATCTAAAGATATCTATGGGGTAATCAGAAGATACAAAAGGGAAAATAGAGAATACCAAAGGGGTAATCACAAAATACAAAGGGGATAGTCAAAAGCCGGAAGTCAACGAAACACAGACAATGAAGATACCAAAAAGGGTAATCGGAAGATACCAAATGAGTAATCAGAATATACAAATGGGGTAATCAGAAGATACAAATGGGGTAGTGAGAAGCCGTAAGTCAAAGAAAGACCGACAATGAAGATATCAAAGGGATAATTAGAAGATACCTAATAGGTAATCAGAAGATACCAAATGGGTAATCTGAAGATACCAAAGGAGTAATCAGACGATACCAATGGGGTAATAATACGATACCAATGATGTAAACAGGAGATACCAATGATGTAAGCATAAGATATCAAAGCGGGTATGGTGTTTCAGTTATATAGTGGCGGTCAGTTTTATTGGCAGAGGAAATCAGAGTACCCGGGTAAAGCCAGCGACCTGCCGCAAATCACTGAAAGACTTTATCACATAATGTTATATCGAGTACACTTCGACTGAGCGGGATGCGAACTCACAACATCAGTGATCATAGGCATTGATTGCATAGGTAGTTGTAAATCCCACTACTATACGATCACCATCACGACGGCCCATTATCAAAATTGCAATCAGAAGTTGTAAAACACCGAAGGACAGATATCTCCACGCCAGACAATGGACAAACGTTGAAGATATCAAAGGGGTAATCAGAAACCGTAAATCGAAGTAGGAAAGACAAAACAATTGTCGAGTGATTGAAGATACCAAGGGGGTAATGAGAACCTGTAAGTCGAATACGGACAGACAGCACAGTGGAAACAATGTTGAAGCTGCCAAAGTGGCAATCAGAAGTCGTACATCAAGGGACAGACAAAACAGTGGCCAAAAGTTTGAAGATACCAAAGAGGTAATCAGAAGCCATACATCATAGGAAAGGCATCACAGTGGGAAAAAGTATGAACATACAAAACTGTAATCAGAAGCTGTAAATCGAAGAAGGACGGACAACTTAATGCCCAAAAAGAAAAACAAGGATCTTCAAAAGATTACACATAAAACAATATCGAGCAACACGCACCCTATTGAAAACAGATGAATTTAGGTGCTCCGGAAGAGTTATCAGGTCCTGCATCATATGTGACACCCATCGTGTTACTTGTAAACGACATGAACATCATTTGACATAAAAATCGTATTGGGCACCAGTATACGTAAATAACTACAAATAACATAAATAAGGCATGAACCCCCTACAAAGTAAACGGGAGTCAAGACGAAGTCGTAGCGGACATCATAACAAGGAACACAAAACGTTAAACAACACGAATTTATGGAATCGTTATTTGTTCATGAAATCCCGTTGATGATATATGAGCAATATTACATCATATAATACATGTTTATTTGTGCATGTAATTATCTATATAACTTCTAAATTTATAGTTCCTAAATACTGTAATTGTTAATAATACTAAGGTTCCCCTCCATTGGGTATAAAGTAACCTTAGCCGAATTTTGATTTTCAAAATCACGTTTAGTGCCTTTGTTTTTCTTGCTCTCAAATAGTTTGAAATTATTTTAGCGTACTAGTTGACGTTTATTCCAGAAATGTATGGTGCTCACTACATCAGATATGTATTAATTAACTAATGTCATTGATAATAAAACCACCTGTTTCCGGTTTCGAGAAAAGGGCATGATATGAAATTCGTTGGATGCTTTGTTTAATTTATTGTTAGTTATTAATTGAGTGTATATACATCTGCACCATATTTTAAAGTTGAATGTAGACACAAAAATAAATTGTTTAAATTAATTGACTGAACTATCCTTTTACTTGGAGAGTACCTGATGAACTGTATTCCAGAAACGTGTCGTGCACACTAAATTAGATATATACGTCTTAATCATACAAGTGATTGTCAGGGATGACATGAAGGTAGCCATTGCTAAATAATATAAATCGTCAAATTATCTTGATTTCACTAAATTTAAATGAAACAAAATTAAAAAAAAATCATTATGAAAGAAAAACAACGCAGGGGCCATTTCCGAACTAGTTGAACCAAGATCCGGCATTTTTTTGTTTCCTAAACTTACTAGACAGGGAACCATGGATAGATAGACTTTGTCAGTTTAATCTAACAAAACCCCGACATATAGTCAATGGTTGTAGTTTACTTTCTGTCTAGCTGTTTACAATCGTATGATTACGTGACAAAATACTGTCTACTATTAATGTCATATTTAAATGGCATTGAAACAGTCAATGTTACCCACGTATCCTATGATTATGACACAGAATATAGTCAAGCATATATTCTACAACTGAACGTAAATTATAATTGTTCAGATACAAAGTACAGTCAACTCTGTGAATAATGATGTTTGTGTGACATAGTTTAGTAAATTTTTGTTATATAGTTATGAGACAGATTATAGTCAAATGTATATCCTATCATTATATAACATACCACAGCCAATGTTATATACCACGACGAGTGTCAAATGTGGAGCAGGAACCGCTTACCCTTCCTGAGCACCAGATTTCACCCCCGGTTTTTAGTGGGGTTTGTATTACTCGATCTATAGTTTGATGTGTATATTTTGTAGATCGTTGCTTGTCCTTTTGTACTTTTTCTTTTAGCCATTGTGTTGTGTGTTTCGATAAACTGATTCTGATTACCCCTTTGGTATATTCAAACTCTTCTTATATCACATGTTAATTTTGTGACAAAGTACAGTCAACTTTATCCCATATGATTGTGCGAAAGGTTGCAGTACTCACGAGTCTATTCTACAATAGCCTTCATCAGGTACGCACATATTCAAAAGTTTGGAAATCCGTAAACGTTTACATTTTACCGGAGAGGACAATTATATAAATATCGGTTTATTGCAAATTGTTTGAGTGTTGATGAAAGTAAAATGAGTACGATTCATGATATGAGCATATCAATACCAATAAGAAGTTTAAAGACAGTAAACACTAACGGATGAATATGTAGACAACAGTTATATATCTAGGACAGATGTATTAACAGATAATTTAATAAAATGAAAACCGAAACATACCACACCAAACATTTCCCAAACCCACTAGAAAAATGAATAATCGATACCACTACAATAAATACATTATCACTCACTTTTCTGTCTTGGTACTTTAATAAAAAAAAAGGTGGCGGGATTCAGCTAGTTTTATGGGCACAAAGTAACTTTATTGTGACAAATAAAAGGGCATTGACTCTGCGATCTGTGGTCGTTAAGTCTGAGAGATCGTCCCTGTTGTGGAGAATCAGGTGATATTTTTCTGTCCAGAGGTTCACACTTATGACTTCACACTTCTGACGAACATGTGTTGATTTGTTGTTCACTATTAGATATAAACGACAACTGTTTGTACAGTTACGTGTTAATAAATATACCGTGTGGTATTTCACAAAATAAGAAAACAACATACAGCGTTTGAGTATTTCCAAAATTCAATCGACAAATCGAGGAAAGAGATGTAAAACAGATACTCTTAGCACATATACATAACCAATCATTCTATTGTCTCGGTACAAGGACTCATGTCAATAACTGGTTGCACTAAAGCAGCTATATAAACCCAAGTATCGCCTCTTAGTGAAATAATGCGGTCATGTAAGTGTTTTTAGGGGGATTCTGTTTCGGATCTTTGGTTTTATTGCTCGTTTAAAAGATTTTGCTCCTTCTTTTCTATGTACTTACATACATATAGGAAAAGTTTGAAGGTTCCAAGCGGAAAATCAGAAGCCGAAAGTTCTATAAGGACAGACAACACAATGGACAAAAGAAAATAAAAAGAAAAGGACAAATAATGATATATGACCACATTATTTCAAAAAGATGCGATATTTGGGCTCATTTATTGATTTGAGTTCTTGTACCAAGACAAGAGAGGGAACAATCATATATATGTGTTAGGAATAGCTGTTTTCCCTCTATTTCTTCGATTTTCCGACTGAATTTCGGAAATGTTCTAACGGTAAATGTATTGTTTTCTTTCTTATTTTGTAAAGTATCAAAGGATTTATTTATTAAAGCTTAGCTGCATAAACAGTATTCGTACCTGTCTAATAGTGAACGACAAATCTACACCTTTTCGTCATATCATGACCCTACTTGGGAAACCCTGGATAGAAACATATTAACTGGCTACCCACATTAGGATACGATTCCCCAGAAATAACGACCGCAGATTGCCGGTTATTGCAGTTTTTCTTAAGATGTGACAAAAAAAAAAAGACCACATCGTCTTTCCAAATGCCACTTCCGTGCGCGTAAAAGAACAATAGTAATATCCCCCAATGACCAACACATCGGTATGATTGGTCATCGGTACCTCGTTGCAAGATAAAACCTACACATCCTATGCAATATGTTCCTTTTTATTTGTCACAATAAAACTATTTTGTGCCCATACCACTAACTTAACCCCGCCACTTGTTATTGAAGTACCTGTATCAAGTCAGGAAAGTGAGTAGTCAGATATATATATATATGTGTGACGGTTATCGATTATGCTTCTTTCTACACTACACGTACATGATTAGTTATGTCATACCAGGTACAGCAGTTATTGATAACGTTTGTCTTTGACTTGTGTCAGAACGATGTTTTTACGCAAGATAATCCGGTTGGTTACCTCCATCAACAAAACGTCAATAGATAACTAAAAATAATATATGTTGTATATTTTAATGATTTAAGTATACTATGAATAGTTTGGCAAAAACACGAAAACTATTATGTTAACAAAATTAATACCAAAAGCTTGCGTGACCGATTATAATAGTGCTGCTAACTAACACAAATCGACCATCAGGAATACAGCTCAATAGACAAATGAAGGGGAAAAACCAAAACCAACAAGTTGAAAAATGGTCACCAAGCGTAACACAGAAAGCTAAAAATTTAGCAACACCAATACAACTAACAAATTAGCTGTATACTCATGTGCTTAGAAATGTAGACATATCTGCTCCACTTAGTGGTGGCAGCCGTTTTGGGTTATTGCTAATCGACCCTAACAACATCTAATATGGAAAAAAGTATACATAAAAATAACAAAAATATCACACGAGTCCCAGAGCTAACATTTGTCCAAAGATGGTATATATGTATCATTTTCTGTACAACAATGTTATTCTATATATCTGTATGTACTACAGAGCAGATACTCATTCATTGTTCTCTATCTACATCTCCACCAATAGTCTTATTTGAAACCCAGTAGTTGCAATGGCTATTGTCCATATGGTGGAGATCCTCTAAATATACTTCATCCTCTCCATGAAGGGAAGATTAAAATTCTAGTCGGTCAAAGTCCTAATCTTCTGAAAAAAGCAAAAATAAATCATATATATGTTGCATATAATAAACAAGCATAGTGAAAACAAACTGTATCTTCCACTACCCGCCCAATATACAACACAAAATCTGTTATATGTTTGATTTCAAGTTTTTAATATTAGTGTATATATTTTTTGTGCAATAAATTGACGGATCCGAACCATAGCAGCCTCTCACAGTTTCTGCTACTTTGTTGCAATTATATGTAATGCGTCGTATGAATTAATACAAAAATACATTTTGATGCATCACTGCTTATTCCCGTTAATGTCATTTACTAAACAAATATCCATGAAAACATTCTGTGATCAGTTGTAGTACAGTAAATTGTAAAAATAAATCATGTGTTTGTACATATGATTTAACGTTTGATTTATCAGATGTAAAGCAAGTTGATGAAATAGCATTACAAAATCTGATATCATTTTGTTTTTATCTGTATTGAGGGTTGTGATCCCATTAACCAGTTTAATACCGCCACATCTTTATGCATGTTCAAAGCCAGGACCTGCATTTCCAACGTCATATCTCGTGGTTTTTTCTTTGTGTTAATTAAATTAAAGGTATATTGTCTACCACATTTGTATTTTTTCATATCCAAAATTATTGTTGTTTTCCGTACTGACATTCATAAAATGAAGATTAAACACCGAATTATTGGCGAATACGCTACGAAACGTTACCTCAAAGCTAAACCCCGAGAATTCCAAACTTTCGTTTTAATAGCTGGCGCTTTTACTTTCACTTTGAATTTCTGTCATCCCGGATAATAATTTCGATAACGATAGTTTTGTGTCTTTTTTGTCAAAAAAAGAACACCAATCGCATATTTTGCAGCATAACTGCTTAATGATAGCTTAAACAAATCATTTATGGACAGTTAAAAATTGTGCGTTTTTTTTTGTTTTTTTTTGTTTTTTTTTTTTAAATTGGTGGAATTGTTGACCATCACTGTTTAAACTTTCTTTTCATAACACAACTATACATAAAACTTACCCCGTTCTTCCATAATGCTAGCTCGGGTTTCTTTTCTTTCTAACATTCTAGCTATTGATTGGTGTCCATTTTCCTGTGCATACAGTAGAGCCGTCCATCCGTAGATATCTGATATTCTTATATCTGCTCCGTTCTCTATAAGAAATTTTGCAAAATTTGTACGTTGTTTTTCGTCGTGTTCTTTATTTCTACACATTTCTATCAATGGAGTTCCACCAATGAAGTTCGTACAATTTACATTCGCTCCTTTTAATATAACATTGCTTGCCTTTTTAAAATTGTTTTCTTTAATTGCAATAAACAAACGATAAGAAAGTTGAGGATTTTCTGATTTTACTGAAGCTGCGCCCATTTCGTCTGTTCTAATGATGACTCGTGTGAATAAAAATATGTCTGTCCTTCGCAAATGATGCTTTATGTTCAGCTTGTGTAATATGATCTGCACCTGGTGAAATCTTTGCTTAAATACATGTTGGGCATATTTTGATCGATACTTGTTTCTTTACTTACTAATGAAAAAATTAACACCACAAAGAAAATACGCATGCAGTGCTCGTATTGGACGTCATCTCTCTCCCGGACGGTTAGACCTGAATAAAATCATACAGGAAAAAAACATTTAAATGTTATTAGGCCACTCCAAATTGATTACTTTTTCTTCGAATTTTTTCATTAAAATAATGGAGCGGGCGAGCGAAATTTTTTAAATTATTTCTTTTTCTGACAATTGAATTTTTGGAGGCGCTAAAATCTTGAAAAAGCGAGCGACACTTTTTAAAATTGTTTTAATCATTTTCCCCTTCATTTTTGTGTTTTTAAGTGAGAATTCAAGATAATTTTATAAGCGGGCGACTTTATTTTATTTTAAATTGTTTAAAAATCATGAAACATGAAGAGGGAATGTTGAAGAAATGGTGAGGAAACATTTTTTGTCGAAATTTTCAATCTGAATTTTAAGGTGCGAGCGGGTCCGAAGAACAAGTATTTAATTTGGAGTGGCCTTAACGACATATTTCACAGGAGGCACCGTCGTGGCCTTGAACGTATGGTACTTGCATTTACAACTACTTATGCAATCTGTGCCTATCACCACTGATTAATTCGAATTCTGCTGAGGGCGAGGTGTATATTATTATGTGATAAAGTTTGTCAGTTACTTGCAACAGGTCGGTGCTTTTCTCCGGATGCTCCGGTTTCCTCCTCCAAAAAACACAATGCCACGATATAACTGAAATATTGTTGAAAATGGCGTTATGCACCATAAAACCAACCAACCGTCTTTCACAGGTTCATTTTCATTCAGTACATACTATTATCAGGATATATAGATTCTCTTTCAGTTGCCCGTGGGTTACGATATTTCTCCACTCAAGAGAGGTAAATTAAAAATTTTAACCACGAGCCGTAAGACGAGTGCTTAAAATTTTAAATTTAACTCTCGAGAGTGGAGAAATATCGTAACCCACATGGGCAACTGAAGGAGAATTTGTTTCTCCCATTATTTAACACGAACTTTATTTCAAAAAACGTCAAACGAGTCAAACGAGTCAAATGCGGGGAAAGGCACGAGACATTTGAATCCTCTAGAGGATTACAGATTTTTCCATCACTGGTTCCGCGGGGTTAAAATGACGTCATAATGGGAGAAAAGTATTTACAGAGGGTATCTAGTATTTCATTAATAACAACAGAGGATTTGTATGTGATAATCAGAAGTCGTAAATTGAGACTAGACAAACAATACAATGATAAAGAGAAAATGAACATAAACACCAACAGTGATCTATAAAACACTACACAGAAAACCAAAGATTGGGCAACACGAGGGTAAGCAGTTCCTTCTCTTCTAGCGGCACTCGTCCTGTTGCTGTAAAATTCCGGTTACACGTCACGAATGGGGGAAATAACGGGACTGTGATACCGACAAAGGGAATAATTCAGTAGTAATTTTTGACAACTATCTTCCTTAACGGCTAAACAAATCATGGTGGCGACAATACGATATGAAGTAATGTTTTCAACTTAATAACTAGGAACCCTTGGTTCTGTAGCTTTTGTGTTAGCAGTAACCATCCATCACGTAAATCATGAAATGAACCACAAGCTCTTGGATATGTATGAACTGAGAGAGATATAATCCATATATAGGTGCTACTCGCATGTTACTACATATAAATGGAAGCATGATCTGGTATTCTTTGATTTCAGAACTCGCAATGGAGAGGGAACCATAAACAAAGCGACAATGGTATATTTAAGCAACAAAATGAAGCACATTCGGCTTGGTATATTTACCTATTTACCCTCTGGTCATTGTTCTACTAACTATACGGAATAACGGATATTGTGTTGTATTTACAGTTAAATTAAATAAATATGATTGTAACACTTTACAGTCAACTGTATAATTATTGAAGAACTAAGGTTGTCCTTCCTCAGGCATAGATGACTATTGTCGAGTTTGGCTATCATACGTAGGCTCTTTAGTTTACTTGCTTCCAGAGACTTTTAAGTAATTTGACATCCCAATGTTTTAATTATGAGCATATATGATGGATAAGGGTAATAACAAAATTACCGAACACCGAGCAATCTTCCAAAGGGAAAGGCAAAACTCATAAGCCAACAAACAGACAAAATCAGTCTACAACCGGAAAACTGCAATGGCCCTTACGTGGTACAGACATTTCCAATGAAAAGGTGGGTTGCATCAGATTTTACGGCGCCAAACCTCCCGCTTCAATTGCGGTTAAAATGGTATTCTAGAAATACGTCGTGTGCACTAATTTGGATATCTACGCTTTTATCATATCAGTACATTCAATCTTTTATTCTATCATGTTATCACAATTACACAACTTAAAATTAATTCATTATGTGATATTCAATTTAATATCGTATGAAGTTAATGATATTGTATGATCAGACTGAAAATGAAAAAAAAAATGAAAAATAAGAAATATTCTATATTGAGAGCTACTGTATTTGTCAACCGAAATACCATACAAACGGTAAATATGACCATCAGCAAACAGACATCCAATTACGGATCAAAGAGCTGGAAATACTGAAAAAATATTATATTGAAAACATATTTGTTATGCTTGGTGGACATGTTATTTCAACAATCAGTAGATTTTCCTATGGATATCAATTGTGCTCCCCTACACGCCGACTTGTCCCATTATTCGCAGAAGACAGACTTTATACAGCGACTTCTCCAGAAAAGAAGCTAACCCGGTCCTTTAATTGCACATTCCGCTTGGCTACCCATTCCGTAATATATGTGTAACAAATTGTTACGGTTATGTTCCGTTTGTTGTAATAACAATCCTTTCCTCATTCATGAAATATCACCGTGTTTGTAACAAGAGTAACAAGACAGGTGCCACTAGTGGAGCAGGAACTAATTACCATTCCGGAGCACCTGAGTTAATACCCGGTTTTTAGTGGGGTTCTTGTTGCTCGATCTGTTGTTTTATGCGTTGTATTATGTACATTATTGTTTGTCCTATTGCATTGTCTGTCCTTCCATTTAGGGCTTCTGATTTCACCTTTGGTATCCTTAGCACAAGCACATATGAAAATGAACAAGAAACGTTGACGCCGACATCAAATGGATCATCAGAAGCCGTAAATGGCAGAAAGACAGACAATACAATGGCCAAAAGAAAAAAGACAACTGCTCTAAGAAACACTGCACAGAAAACTAAAGCCTAGCTAACATCAGGCGATCAACTCATCTGATCCGGAAGGGTGACCAGTTCATACTACATTAGTAAACTCGGACGACACAAAAACATTGCAAACAAAATGGTAAAACAAACCAGAAGATCAAAAGCTCAGACAGCATGTACTCTATAGAACACTGAAGATGTCTGAAGCAATAATGGGTGGATGGTTCTATCTATCTACTTGTGCTGTACATGAACAGTTTAAATACTTTTCACGTTATCGCCAGTATTTCATTTGAAACTGAGTTTTGTCACTCACATTCATATTTTAGTTTTGTTCCCGTAAAATGACAGCACAAAAACAATTTTCAGGATACGATTTGTTTTGTTATAAGGTCAATGTGAAATATTTAGTGAAAAAAAAAAGAAAGAAAAGAAAAATGCCACCCTGTCGGAAGAAGCCAAGAAGTAAGTCAGTAACAGTCACATATATTTATATATGTTACGATCAATAGC